>JAENPR010002479.1:0-54831 GCA_018135685.1 Themeda triandra | reverse complement strand
CCATATTTGCACACATGAATATGCTACCGCACAGCCGATTCGTGCGTATCCTATAGCTCTTGACACTAGGTCAAGCATGACCGTATGCCATGGTTAAGGCATTTTGATGCCTCTGGCCTCACCACCACAATGTTTGTCATCACCCGAGAGCCTGAACAGCCCTTAACTACAGCTCCATGACTCCAGAACATCCATAATTGCACACACCACTGTGCTGCCACACGGTCGGATCCTGTGCATCCTATGGCTCTCGGCACCGGGTCAAGCACGCCTGTACGCCATGGTTAAGCCATTTTGATGCCTCTCACCTCTCCATCATAGAGTTTTACATCACCTGAGAGCCTGAAGGGCCCTTAACCATGCCTCCACGGCTCCAAAACTGCCATATTTGCACACTCGACCATGCTGCCGCACGGTCAGTTCCAACACATTTTATGGCTCCCGGCTCTGAGTCAAGCATGCCTGTACGCCATGGTTAAGGCATTTTGACACCTCTGGCCTCTCTACCATAGCGTTTGCCATCACTCGAGAGCCTGAACGGCACTTAACCTCGGCTCCACGGCTCCAGAACTGCCATATTTGCACACACGACTTTGCTACCGCACGGCCGGTTCCTGCGCATCCTACGGCTCCTCGCACCAAGTCAAGCATGCCCATGCACTATGGTTAAGGCGTTTTGACACCGCTGGCCTCTCGACCACAGCATTTGTTGCCGCCCAAGAACCCGAATGGCCCTTAACCATGGCTCCACCGCTCTAGAACTGCCATATTTGCACACACGACTATGCTACCGCACAGCCGGTTCCTACGTGTCCTACAGCTCTCGACACTAGGTCAAGCACGACCGTATGCCATGGTTAAGGCGTTTTGACACCTCTGGCCCCACCACCACAATGTTTGTCATCCCCCGAGAGCCCGAACGGCCCTTAACTATAGCTCCACGACTCCAGAACATCCATAATTGCACACACGACCGTCTTTGCGCACGGCGGATCCTGTGCATCCTACGGCTCTCGGCACCGTTCAAGAACACCCGTACGCCATGGTTAAGCCATTTTGATGCCTCTCACCTCTCCACCATAGAGTTTTCCATCACCCGAGAGCCCGAAGGGCCCTTAACCATGGCTCCACGGCGCAAAACCGCCACATTTGCACACACGACCATCTTTGCCGCCGCATGGTCGGTTCCAACGCGCCTATGGCTCCCGACACTGAGTCAAGCAAGCCCGTACGCCATGGTTAAGGCATTTTGACATCTCTGGCCTCTCTACCATAGCGTTTGCCATCGCTCGAGAGCCTGAACGGCCCTTAACCTCGGCTCCACGGCTCCAGAACTGCCATATTTGCACACATGACTTTGCTGCCGCACGGCCGGTTCCTATGCGTCCTACGGCTCCTCGCACCAAGTCAAGCACGCCCATGCACCATGGTTAAGGTGTTTTAACACCTTTGGCCTCTCCACCACAGCATTTATTACCGCCCGAGAACCCGAATGCCCTTAACCATGGCTCCACAGCTCTAGAACTGCCATATTTGCATACACGACTATGCTACCGCACGCCCAGTTCCCGCATGTCCTATAGCTCGACACTAGGTCAAGCACGACCGTATGCCATGGTTAAGGCATTTTTACGCCTCGGCCTCACCACCACAATATTTTTCATCACCCGAGAGCCCGAACGGCCCTTAACTATAGCTCCACGACTCCGAACATCCATAATTGCACACACGACTGCTGCCGCACGCCGGATCCCCGTGCATCCTACTGGCTCTCGGCACCGGGTCAAGCACGCCCGTACGCCATGGTTAAGCCATTTTGATGCCTCTCACCTCTCCACCATAGAGTTTTTCATCACCCGAGAGCCTGAAGGGCCCTTAACCACAGCTCCACGGCTGCAAAACTGCCATATTTGCACACACGACCATGCTGCCGCACGGTCGGTTCCAACGCATCCTATGGCTCTCGGCACTGAGTCAAGCATGCCCGTACGCCATGGTTAAGGCATTTTGACACCTCTGGCCTCTCTACCATAGCATTTGCCATCGCTCAAGAGCCTGAACGGCCCTTAACCTTGGCTCCACAGCTCCAAAACTGCCATATTTGCACACACGACCATGCTGCCGCACGGTCAGTTCCAACGCATCCTATGGCTCCCGGCCGAGTCAAGCATGCCCGTACACCATGGTTAAGGCATTTTGACACCTCTAGCCTCTCCACCACAGCGTTTGTTGCCGCCTCGAGAACCAGAATGGCCCTTAACCATGGCTCCACAGCTCTAGAACTGCCATACTTGCACACACGAATATGCTACCGCACGGCCCGGTTCGTGCGTGTCCTACTGACTCTTGACACTAGGTCAAGCATGACCGTATGCCATGGTTAAGGCGTTTTGATGCCTCTGGCCTCACCACCACAATGTTTGTCATCACCCGAGAGCCTGAACGGCCCTTAACTACAGCTCTACGACTCCAGAACATCCATAATTGCACACACGACTGTGCTGCCACACGGTCGGATCCTGTGCGTCCTATGGCTCTCGGCACTGGGTCAAGCACGCCTGTACGCCATGGTTAAGCCATTTTGATGCCTCTCACGTCTCCACCATAGAGTTTTCTATCACCTGAGAGCCTGAAGGGCCCTTATCCATGCCTCCACGGCTCCAAAACTGCCATATTTGCACACTCGACCATGCTGCCGCACGGTCGGTTCCAACGCATTTTATGGCTCCCGGCTCTGAGTCAAGCATGCCTGTACGCCATGGTTAAGGCATTTTGACACCTCTGGCCTCTCTACCATAGCGTTTGCCATCACTCGAGAGCCTGAACGGCACTTAACCTCGGCTCCACGGCTCCAGAACTGCCATATTTGCACACACGACTTTGCTGCCGCACGGCCGGTTCCTGCGCATCCTATGGCTCCTGGCACTGAGTCAAGCATGCCCGTACGCCATGGTTAAGGCATTTTGACACCTCTAGCCTCTCCACCACAGCGTTTGTTGCCGCCTGAGAACCTGAATGGCCCTTAACCATGGCTCCACAGCTCTAGAACTACCATATTTGCACACACGAATATGCTACCGCACAGCCGGTTCGTGCGTGTCCTACAGCCCTTGACACTAGGTCAAGCATGACCGTATGCCATGGTTAAGGTGTTTTGATGCCTCTGGCCTCACCACCACAATGTTTGTCATCACCCGAGAGCCTGAACGGCCCTTAACTACAGCTCCACAACTCCAGAACATCCATAATTGCACACACGACTGTGCTGCCGCACGGCCGGATCCCCGTGCATCCTATGGCTCTCGGCACCGGGTCAAGCACGCCCGTACGCCATTGTTAAGCCATTTTGATGCCTCTCACCTCTCCACCATAGAGTTTTCTATCACCCGAGAGCCCGAAGGGCCCTTAACCATGCCTCCACGGCTCCAAAACTGCCATATTTGCACACTCGACCATGCTGCCGCACGGTCGGTTCCAACGCATTTTATGGCTCCCGGTTCTGAGTCAAGCATGCCTGTACGCCATGGTTAACGCATTTTGACACCTCGGCCTCTCTACCATAGCGTTTGCCATCACTCGAGAGCCCGAATGGCACTTAACCTCGGCTCCACGGCTCCGAACGCCATATTTGCACACACGACTTTGCTGCCGCACGGTTCCTGCGCATCCTATGGCTCCCGGCACCGAGTCAAGCATGCCCGTACGCCATGGTTAAGGCATTTTTACACCTCTAGCCTCTCCACCACAGCGTGTTTGTTGCCGCCTGAGAACCCGAATGGCCCTTAACCATGGCTCCACAGCTCTAGAACCGCCATATTTGCACACACGAATATGCTACCGCACAAATGCCGTTCCGTGCGTGTCCTACAGCTCTTGACACTAGGTCAAGCATGACCGTATGCCATGGTTAAGGCATTTTATGCCTCGGCCTCACCACCACAATGTTTGTCATCACCCGAGAGCACGAACGGCCCTTAACTACAGCTCCACGACTCTAGAACATCCATAATTGCACACACGACCGTGCTGCCGCACGGTCGGATCCTGTGCATCCTATGGCTCTCGGCACCGGGTCAAGCACGCCTGTACGCCATGGTTAAGCCATTTTGATACCTCTCACCTCTCCACCATAGAGTTTTCTATCACCTGAGAGCCTGAAGGGCCCTTAACCATGCCTCCACGGCTCCAAAACTGCCATATTTGCACACTCGACCATGCTGCCGCACGGTCGGTTCCAACGCATTTTATGGCTCCCGGCTCTGAGTCAAGCATGCCTGTACGCCATGGTTAAGGCATTTTGACACCTCTGGCCTCTGTAGCATAGTGTTTGCCGTCACTCAAGAGCCTGAACGGCACTTAACCTCGGCTCCACGGCTCCAGAACTGCCATATTTGCACACACGACTTTGCTGCCGCACGGCCGGTTCCTGCGCATCCTACGGCTCCTCGCACCAAGTCAAGCACGCCCATGCACTACGGTTAAGGCATTTTGACACCGCTGGCCTCTCGACCACAGCATTTGTTGCCGCCCAAGAACCCGAATGGCCCTTAACCATGGCTCCACCGCTCTAGAACTGCCATATTTGCACACACGACTATGCTACCGCACAGCCGGTTCCTACGTGTCCTACAGCTCTCGACACTAGGTCAAGCACGACCGTATGCCATGGTTAAGGTGTTTTGACACCTCTGGCCCCACCACCACAATGTTTGTCATCACCCGAGAGCCCGAACGGCCCTTAACTATAGCTCCACGACTCCAGAACATCCATAATTGCACACACGACTGTGCTGGCGCACGGCCGGATCCTGTGCATCCTACGGCTCTCGGCACCGGTTCAAGCACACCCGTACGCCATGGTTAAGCCATTTTGATGCCTCTCACCTCTCCACCATAGAGTTTTCCATCACCCGAGAGCCTGAAGGGCCCTTAACCATGGCTCCACGATAGTAAAACTGCCACATTTGCACACACGACCATGCTGCCGCATGGTCGGTTCCAACGCGTCCTATGGCTCCCGGCACTGAGTCAAGCAAGCCCGTACGCCATGGTTAAGGCATTTTGACACCTCTGGCCTCTCTACCATAGCGTTTGTCATGGCTCGAGAGCCTGAACGGCCCTTAACCTCGGCTCCATGGCTCCAGAACTGCCATATTTGCACACACGACTTTGCTGCCGCACGGCCGGTTCCTATGCATCCTACGGCTCCTCGCACCAAGTCAAGCACGCCCATGCACCATGGTTAAGGCGTTTTAACACCTTTGGCCTCTCCACCACAGCGTTTATTACCGCCCGAGAACCCGAATGGCCCTTAACCATGGCTCCACAGCTCTAGAACTGCCATATTTGCACACACGACTATGCTACCGCACAGCCAGTTCCTGCATGTCCTATAGCTCTCGACACTAGGTCAAGCACGACCGTATGCCATGGTTAAGGCGTTTTGACACCTCTGGCCTCACCACCACAATATTTGTCATCACCCGAGAGCCCGAACGGCCCTTAACTATAGCTCCACGACTCCAGAACATCCATAATTGCACACACGACCGTGCTTTGCCGCACGCCCAGATCCTGTGCATCCTACGGCTCTCGGCACCGGGTCAAGCACGCCCGTACACCATGGTTAAGCCATTTTGATGCCTCTCACCTCTCCACCATAGAGTTTTTCATCACCCGAGAGCCTGAAGGGCCCTTAACCACAGCTCCTCGGCTGCAAAACTGCCATATTTGCACACACGACCATGCTGCCGCACGGTCGGTTCCAACGCATCCTATGGCTCTCGGCACTGAGTCAAGCATGCCCGTACACCATGGTTAAGGCATTTTGACACCTCTGGCCTCTCTACCATAGCGTTTGCCATTGCTCGAGAGCCTGAACGGCCCTTAACCTTGGCTCCACGGCTCCAGAACTGCCATATTTGAACACACGACCATGCTGCCGCACGGTCAGTTCCAACACATCCTATGGCTCCTGGCACTGAGTCAAGCATGCCCGTACGCCATGGTTAAGGCATTTTGACACCTCTAGCCTCTCCACCACAGCGTTTGTTGCTGCCTGAGAACCTGAATGGCCCTTAACCATGGCTCCACAGCTCTAGAACTGCCATATTTGCACACACGAATATGCTATCGCACAGCCGATTCGTGCGTGTCCTACAGCTCTTTACACTAGGTCAAGCATGACCGTATGCCATGGTTAAGGCATTTTGATGCCTCTGGCCTCACCACCACAATGTTTGTCATCACCTGAGAGCCTGAACGGCCCTTAACTACAGCTCCACGACTCCAGAACATCCATAATTGCACACACGACTATGCTGCCGCACGGTCGGATCCTGTGCATCCTATGGCTCTCGGCACCGGGTCAAGCACGCCTGTATGCCATGGTTAAGCAATTTTGATGCCTCTCACCTCTCCACCATAGAGTTTTCCATCACCTGAGAGCCTGAAGGGCCCTTAACCATGCCTCCACGTCTTCAAAACTGCCATATTTGCACACCCGACCATGCTGCCGCACGGTCGGTTCCAACGCATTTTATGGCTCCCGGCTCCGAGTCAAGCATGCCTGTACGCCATGGTTAAGGCATTTTGACACCTCTGGCCTCTCTACCATAGCGTTTGCCATCACTCGAGAGCCTGAACGGCACTTAACCTCGGCTCCACGGCTCCAGAACTGCCATATTTGCACACACGACTTTGCTACCGCACGGCCGGTTCCTGCGCATCCTACGGCTCCTCGCACCAAGTCAAGCACGCCCATGCACTATGGTTAAGGCGTTTTGACACCGCTGGCCTCTCGACCACAGCATTTGTTGCCACCCAAGAACCCGAATGGCCCTTAACCATGGCTCCACCGCTCTAGAACTGCCATATTTGCACACACGACTATGCTACCGCACAGCCGGTTCCTACGTGTCCTACAGCTCTCGACACTAGGTCAAGCACGACCGTATGCCATGGTTAAGGCGTTTTGACACCTCTGGCCCCACCACCACAATGTTTGTCATCACCCGAGAGCCCGAACGGCCCTTAACTATAGCTCCACGACTCGAATATCCATAATTGCACACACGACCGTGCTTTGGCGCACGGCCGGATCCTGTGCATCCTACGGCTCTCGGCACCGGTTCAAGCACACCCGTACGCCATGGTTAAGCCATTTTGATGCCTCTCACCTCTCCACCATAGAGTTTTCCATCACCTGAGAGTCTGAAGGGCCCATAACCATGGCTCCATGGCAGTAAAACTGCCACATTTGCACACACGACCATGCTGCCGCATGGTCGGTTCCAACGCGTCCTATGGCTCCCGGCACTGAGTCAAGCAAGCCCGTACGCCATGGTTAAGGCATTTTGACACCTCTGGCCTCCCTACCATAGCATTTGTCGTCGCTCGAGAGCCTGAACGGCCCTTAACCTCGGCTCCACGGCTCCAGAACTGCCATATTTGCACACACGACTTTGCTGCCGCACGGCCGGTTCCTATGCGTCCTACGGCTCCTCGCACCAAGTCAAGCACGCCCATGCACCATGGTTAAGGCGTTTTAACACCTTTGGCCACTCCGCCACAGTGTTTAGTACCGCCCGAGAACCCGAATGGCCCTTAACCATGGCTCCACAGCTCTAGAACTGCCATATTTGCACACACGACTATGCTACCGCACACCCAGTTCCTGCATGTCCTATAGCTCTCGACACTAGGTCAAGCACGACCGTATGCCATGGTTAAGGCGTTTTGACGCCTCGGCCTCACCACCACAATATTTGTCATCACCCGAGAGCCCGAACGGCCCTTAACTATAGCTCCACGACTCCGAACTTCCATAATTGCACACATGACCGTGCTACCGCACGCCGGATCCCGTGCATCCTACGGCTCTTGGCACCGGGTTAAGCACGCCCGTACGCCATGGTTAAGCCATTTTGATGCCTCTCACCTCTCCACCATAGAGTTTTTCATCACCCGAGAGCCCGAAGGGCCCTTAACCACGGCTCCATGGCTGCAAACCGCCATATTTGCACACACGACCATGCTGCCGCACGGTCGGTTCCAACGCATCCTATGGCTCTCGCACCGAGTCAAGCATGCCCGTACGCCATGGTTAAGGCATTTTGACACCTCTGGCCTCTCTACCATAGCGTTTGCCATCGCTCGAGAGCCCGAACGGCCCTTAACCCCATTCTCCATGGCTCCCGGAACCGCCATATTTGCACACACAACCATGCTTTGCCGCACGGTCGGTTCCTAACGAATCCTATGGCTCCCGCACCGAGTCAAGCATGCCCGTACGCCATGGTTAAGGCATTTTGAAACCTCTAGCCCCTCCACCACAGCGTTTGTTGCTGCCCGAGAACCGAATGGCCCTTAACCATGGCTCCACAGCTCTAGAACCGCCATATTTGCACACACGAATATGCTACCGCACGCCCGGTTCGTGCGTGTCCTACGGCTCTTGACACTAGGTCAAGCATGACCGTATGCCATGGTTAAGGCGTTTGACGCCTCGGCCTCACCACCACAATATTTGTCATCACCCGAGAGCCCGAACGGCCCTTAACTACAGCTCCACGACTCCGAACATCCATAATTGCACACACGACGGTGTCTTTGCCGCACGGTCGGATCCCGTGCATCCTACGGCTCTCGGCACCAGGTCAAGCACGCCCGTACGCCATGGTTAAGCCATTTTGATGCATCTCACCTCTCCACCATAGAGTTTTTCATCACCCGAGAGCTTGAAGGGCCCTTAACCACGCCTCCACGGCTCCAAAACGCCATATTTGCACACACGACCATGCGGCCGCACGGTCGGTTCCAACGCATCCTATGGCTCTCGGCACTGAGTCAAGCATCCCCGTACGCCATGGTTAAGGCATTTTGACACCTCTGCCTCTCTACCATAGCGTTTGCCATCGCTCGAGAGCCCGAACGGCCCTTAACCTTGGCTCCACGGCTCCAGAACGCCATATTTGCACACACGACCATCCGCCGCACGGTCGGTTCCAACGCATCCTATGGCTCCTCGGCACCGAGTCAAGCATGCCCGTACGCCATGGTTAAGGCATTTTGACACCTCTAGCCTCTCCACCACAGCGTTGTTGCTGCCCGAGAACCTGAATGGCCCTTAACCATGGCTCCACCGCTCTAGAACCGCCATATTTGCACACATGAATATGCTACCGCACGGCCCGGTTCGTGCGTGTCCTACGCTCTTGACACTAGGTCAAGCATGACCGTATGCCATGGTTAAGGCATTTTGATGCCTCCGGCCTCACCACCACAATGTTTGTCATCACCCGAGAGCCCGAACGGCCCTTAACTACAGCTCCATGACTCCGAACATCCATAATTGCACACACCACCGTGCTGCCACACGGTCGGATCCTGTGCATCCTATGGCTCTCGGCACCGGGTCAAGCACGCCCGTACGCCATGGTTAAGCCATTTTGATGCCTCTCACCTCTCCATCATAGAGTTTTACATCACCTGAGAGCCTAAAGGGCCCTTAACCATGCCTCCACGGCTCCAAAACTGCCATATTTGCACACTCGACCATGCTTTGCCGCACGGTCGGTTCCAACGCATTTTATGGCTCCCTAAGCTCGAGTCAAGCATGCCCGTACGCCATGGTTAAGGCATTTTGACACCTCTCGGCCTCTCTACCATAGCGTTTGCCATCACTCGAGAGCCCGAACGGCACTTAACCTCGGCTCCACGGCTCCCGAACTGCCATATTTGCACACACGACTTTGCCGCCGCACGCGGTTCCTGCGCATCCTACGGCTCCTCGCACCAAGTCAAGCATGCGCATGCACTATGGATAAGGCGTTTTGACACCGCTGCCCTCTCGACCACAGCATTTGTTGCCGCCCAAGAACCCGAATGGCCCTTAACCATGGCTCCACCGCTCTAGAACGCCATATTTGCACACACGACTATGCTACCGCACACCGGTTCCTACGTGTCCTCATGCTCTCGACACTAGGTCAAGCACGACCGTATGCCATGGTTAAGGCGTTTTGACACCTCTGGCCCCACCACCACAATGTTTGTCATCCCCGAGAGCCCGAACGGCCCTTAACTATAGCTCCACGACTCCGAACATCCATAATTGCACACACGACTATGCCGGCGCACGGCCGATCCTGTGCATCCTATGGCTCTCGGCACCGTTCAAGCACACCCGTAAGCCATGGTTAAGCCATTTTGATGCCTCTCACCTCTCCACCATAGAGTTTTCCATCACCCGAGAGCCTGAAGGGCCCTTAACCATGGCTCCACGGCTCCAAAACTGCCACATTTGCACACACGACCATGCTGCCGCATGGTCGGTTCCAACGCCCCCTATGGCTCCCGGCTCGACCGAGTCAAGCAAGCCCGTACGCCATGGTTAAGGCATTTTGACACCTCCGGCCTCTCTACCATAGCGTTTTCCATGGCTCGAGAGCCCGAACGGCCCTTAACCTCGGCTCCACGGCTCCGTAACCGCCATATTTGCACACATGACTTTGCTGCCGCACGGCCGGTTCCTATGCGTCCTACGGCTCCTCGCACCAAGTCAAGCACGCCCATGCACCATGGTTAAGGTGTTTTTACACCTTTGGCCTCTCCACCACAGCATTTATTACCGCCCGAGAACCCGAATGCCCTTAACCATGGCTCCACAGCTCTAGAACTGCCATATTTGCACACACGACTATGCTACCGCACAGCCAGTTCCTGCATGTCCTATAGCTCTCGACACTAGGTCAAGCACGACCGTATGCCATGGTTAAGGCATTTTTACGCCTCTGGCCTCACCACCACAATATTTTTCATCACCCGAGAGCCTGAACGGCCCTTAACTATAGCTCCACGACTCCAGAACATCCATAATTGCACACACGACTGTGTCTTGCCGCACGGCCGGATCCCGTGCATCCTACGGCTCTCGGCACCGGGTCAAGCACGCCCGTACGCCATGGTTAAGCCATTTTGATGCCTCTCACCTCTCCACCATAGAGTTTTTCATCACCCGAGAGCCCGAAGGGCCCTTAACCACGCTCCACGGCCGCAAAACTGCCATATTTGCACACACGACCATGCTGCCGCACGGTCGGTTCCAACGCATCCTATGGCTCTCGGCACCGAGTCAAGCATGCCCGTACGCCATGGTTAAGGCATTTTGACACCTCGGCCTCTCTACCATAGCGTTTGCCATCGCTCAAGAGCCCGAACGGCCCTTAACCTTGGCTCCACGGCTCCAGAACCGCCATATTTGCACACACGACCATGCCCCGCACGGTCGGTTCCAACGCATCCTATGGCTCCCGGCACCGAGTCAAGCATGCCCGTACGCCATGGTTAAGGCATTTTGACACCTCTAGCCTCTCCACCACAGCGTTTGTTGTCGCCGAGAACCCGAATGGCCCTTAACCATGGCTCCACACGGCTCTAGAACCGCCATACTTGCACACACGAATATGCTACCGCACAAATGTGCCGGTTCGTGCGTGTCCTACAGACTCTTGACACTAGGTCAAGCATGACCGTATGCCATGGTTAAGGCGTTTTGATGCCTCCGGCCTCACCACCACAATGTTTGTCATCACCCGAGAGCCCGAACGGCCCTTAACTATAGCTCTACGACTCCGCATCCATAATTGCACACACGACTGCCGCCGCACGGTCGGATCCCCGTGCATCCTATGGCTCTCGGCACCGGGTCAAGCACGCCCGTACGCCATGGTTAAGCCATTTTGATGCCTCTCACCTCTCCACCATAGAGTTTTCTATCACCGAGAGCCCGAAGGGCCCTTAACCATGCCTCCACGGCTCCAAAACCGCCATATTTGCACACTCGACCATGCCGCCGCACGGTCGGTTCCAACGCATTTTATGGCTCCCGGTTACGAGTCAAGCATGCCCGTACGCCATGGTTAACGCATTTTGACACCTCGGCCTCTCTACCATAGCGTTTGCCATCACTGGAGAGCCTGAACGGCACTTAACCTCGGCTCCACGGCTCCAGAACTGCCATATTTGCACACACGACTTTGCTGCCGCACGGCCGGTTCCTGCGCATCCTATGGCTCCTGGCACTAAGTCAAGCATGCCCGTACGCCATGGTTAAGGCATTTTGACACCTCTAGCCTCTCCACCACAGCGTTTGTTGCCGCCCTCGAGAACCCGAATGGCCCTTAACCATGGCTCCACAAACTCTAGAACTGCCATATTTGCACACACGAATATGCTACCGCACGGCCCGGTTCGTGCGTGTCCTACAGACTCTTGACACTAGGTCAAGCATGACCGTATGCCATGGTTAAGGCGTTTTATGCCTCCGGCCTCACCACCACAATGTTTGTCATCACCCGAGAGCCCGAACGGCCCTTAACTACAGCTCCACGACTCCGAACATCCATAATTGCACACACGACCGTGCTTTGCCGCACGGCCGGATCCCCGTGCATCCTATGGCTCTCGGCACCGGGTCAAGCACGCCTGTACGCCATGGTTAAGCCATTTTGATACCTCTCACCTCTCCACCATAGAGTTTTCTATCACCTGAGAGCCTGAAGGGCCCTTAACCATGCCTCCACGGCTCCAAAACTGCCATATTTGCACACTCGACCATGCCGCCGCACGGTCGGTTCCAACGCATTTTATGGCTCCCGGCTCCGAGTCAAGCATGCCCGTACGCCATGGTTAAGGCATTTTGACACCTCCGGGCCTCTCTAGCATAGTGTTTGCCGTCACTCAAGAGCCCGAACGGCCCTTAACCTCGGCTCCACGGCTCCAGAACTGCCATATTTGCACACACGACTTTGCTGCCGCACGGCCGGTTCCTATGCGTCCTACGGCTCCTCGCACCAAGTCAAGCACGCCCATGCACTATGGTTAAGGCATTTTGACACCGCTGGCCTCTCGACCACAGCATTTGTTGCCGCCCAAGAACCCGAATGGCCCTTAACCATGGCTCCACCGCTCTAGAACTGCCATATTTGCACACACGACTATGCTACCGCACAGCCGGTTCCTACGTGTCCTATAGCTCTCGACACTAGGTCAAGCACGACCGTATGCCATGGTTAAGGTGTTTTGACACCTCTGGCCCCACCACCACAATGTTTGTCATCACCCGAGAGCCCGAACGGCCCTTAACTATAGCTCCACGACTCCAAAACATCCATAATTGCACACACGACTGTGCTGGCGCACGGCCGGATCCAGTGCATCCTACGGCTCTCGGCACCGGTTCAAGCACACCCGTACGCCATGGTTAAGCCATTTTGATGCCTCTCACCTCTCCACCATAGAGTTTTCCATCACCCGAGAGCCCGAAGGGCCCTTAACCATGGCTCCACGGTAGTAAAAACCGCCACATTTGCACACACGACCATGCTGCCGCATGGTCGGTTCCAACGCATCCTATGGCTCCCGCACCGAGTCAAGCAAGCCCGTACGCCATGGTTAAGGCATTTTGACACCTCCGGCCTCTCTACCATAGCGTTTGTCATGGCTCGAGAGCCTGAACGGCCCTTAACCTCGGCTCCACGGCTCCAGAACTGCCATATTTGCACACATGACTTTGCTGCCGCATGGCCGGTTCCTATGCGTCCTACGGCTCCTCGCACCAAGTCAAGCACGCCCATGCACCATGGTTAAGGTGTTTTTACACCTTTGGCCTCTCCACCACAGCATTTAGTACTGCCCGAGAACCCGAATGCCCTTAACCATGGCTCCACAGCTCTAGAACTGCCATATTTGCACACACGACTATGCTACCGCACAGCCAGTTCCTGCATGTCCTATAGCTCTCTAGGTCAAGCACGACCGTATGCCATGGTTAAGGCATTTTTACGCCTCTGGCCTCACCACCACAATATTTTTCATCACCCGAGAGCCTGAACGGCCCTTAACTATAGCTCCACGACTCCAGAACATCCATAATTGCACACACGACCGTGCCGGCCGCACGGCCGGATCCCGTGCATCCTACGGCTCTCGGCACTGAGTCAAGCACGCCCGTACGCCATGGTTAAGCCATTTTGATGCCTCTCACCTCTCCACCATAGAGTTTTCATCACCCAAGAGCCCGAAGGGCCCTTAACCACGGCTCCACGGCCGCAAAACTGCCATATTTGCACACACGACCATGCTGCCGCACGGTCGGTTCCAACGCATCCTATGGCTCTCGGCACCGAGTCAAGCATGCCCGTACGCCATGGTTAAGGCATTTTGACACCTCCGGCCTCTCTACCATAGCGTTTGCCATCGCTCAAGAGCCCGAACGGCCCTTAACCTTGGCTCCACGGCTCCGTAACGCCATATTTGCACACACGACCATGCCGCCGCACGGTCGGTTCCTAACGCATCCTATGGCACTCGCACCGAGTCAAGCATGCCCGTACACCCATGGTTAAGGCATTTTGACACCTCTAGCCTCTCCACCACAGCGTTTGTTGTTGCCACGAGAACCCGAATGGCCCTTAACCATGGCTCCACAGCTCTAGAACGCCATATTTGCACACACGAATATGCTACCGCACAACCCGGTTCGTGCGTGTCCTACAGCTCTTGACACTAGGTCAAGCATAACCGTATGCCATGGTTAAGGCGTTTTGATGCCTCCGGCCTCACCACCACAATGTTTGTCATCACCCGAGAGCCCGAACGGCCCTTAACTACAGCTCCACGACTCTGAACATCCATAATTGCACACACGACCGTGCTGCCGCACGGTCGGATCCCCGTGCATTCTACGGCTCTCGGCACCGGGTCAAGCACGCCCGTACGCCATGGTTAAGCCATTTTGATGCCTCTCACCTCTCCAACATAGAGTTTTCCATCACCCGAGAGCCCGAAGGGCCCTTAACCATGCCTCCATGGCTCCAAAACTACCATATTTGCACACTCGACCATGCCGCCGCACGGTCGGTTCCAACGCATTTTATGGCTCTCGGCTCGAGTCAAGCATGCCCGTACACCATGGTTAAGGCATTTTGACACCTCTAGCCTCTCTACCATAGCGTTTGCCATCACTCGAGAGCCCGAACGGCACTTAACCTCGGCTCCACGACTCCGTAACCGCCATATTTGCACACACGACTTTTGCCGCCGCACGGCCGGTTCCTGCGCATCCTACGGCTCCTCGCACCAAGTCAAGCATGCCCATGCACTATGGTTAAGGCATTTTGACACCGCTGGCCTCTCAACCACAGCATTTGTTGCCGCCCAAGAACCCGAATGGCCCTTAACCATGGCTTCACCGCTCTAGAACTGCCATATTTGCACACACGACTATGCTACCGCACAGCCGGTTCCTACGTGTCCTACAGCTCTCGACACTAGGTCAAGCACGATCGTATGCCATGGTTAAGGCATTTTGACACCTCTAGCCCCACCACCACAATGTTTGTCATCACCTGAGAGCCCGAACGGCCCTTAACTATAGCTCCACGACTCCAGAACATCCATAATTGCACACACGACTGTGCCGGGTGCACGGCCGGATCCCCGTGCATCCTACGGCTCTCGGCACCGGTTCAAGCACACCCGTACGCCATGGTTAAGCCATTTTGATGCCTCTCACCTCTCCACCATAGAGTTTTCCATCACCCGAGAGCCCGAAGGGCCCTTAACCATGGCTCCACGGCGGTAAAACCGCCACATTTGCACACATGACCATGCTGCCGCATGGTCGGTTCCAACGCGTCCTATGGCTCCCGGCACTGAGTCAAGCAAGCCCGTACGCCATGGTTAAGGCATTTTGACACCTCTAGCCTCTCTACCATAGCGTTTGTCGTTGCTCGAGAGCCTGAACGGCACTTAACCTCGGCTCCACGGCTCCAGAACTGCCATATTTGCACACACGACTTTGCTGCCGCACGGCCGGTTCCTATGCATCCTACGGCTCCTCGCACCAAGTCAAGCACGCCCATGCACCATGGTTAAGGTGTTTTAACACCTTTGGCCTCTCCACCACAGCGTTTATTACCGCCCGAGAACCCGAATGGCCCTTAACCATGGCTCCACGCTCTAGAACCGCCATATTTGCACACACGACTATGGTACCGCACGCCAGTTCCTGCATGTCCTATAGCTCTTGACACTAGGTCAAGCACGACCGTATGCCATGGTTAAGGCGTTTTGACGCCTCCGGCCCACCACCACAATATTTGTCATCACCCGAGAGCCCGAACGGCCCTTAGCTATAGCTCCACGACTCCGAACATCCATAATTGCACACACAACTGTGCTTGCCGCACGCCCGGATCCCGTGCATCCTACGGCTCTCGGCACCGGGTCAAGCACGCCCGTACGCCATGGTTAAGCCATTTTGATGCCTCTCACCTCTCCACCATAGAGTTTTTCATCACCCGAGAGCCCGAAGGGCCCTTAACCACAGCTCTCCACCGCCGCAAAACCGCCATATTTGCACACACGACCATGCCGCCGCACGGTCGGTTCCAACGCATCCTATGGCTCTCGGCACCGAGTCAAGCATGCCCGTACGCCATGGTTAAGGCATTTTGACACCTCGGCCTCTCTACCATAGCATTTGCCATCGCTCGAGAGCCCGAACGGCCCTTAACCTTGGCTCCACGGCTCCGAACCGCCATATTTGCACACACGACCATGCCGCCGCACGGCCGGTTCCTAACGCATCCTATGGCTCCCGGCACCGAGTCAAGCATGCCCGTATGCCATGGTTAAGGCATTTTGACACCTCTAGCCTCTCCACCACAGCGTTTGTTGCCGCCCGAGAACCCGAATGGCCCTTAACCATGGCTCCACAACTCTAGAACTGCCATATTTGCACACACGAATATGCTACCGCACAGCCGGTTCGTGCGTGTCCTACAGCTCTTGACACTAGGTCAAGCATGACCGTATGCCATGGTTAAGGCGTTTTGATGCCTCTGGCCTCACCACCACAATGTTTATCATCACCCGAGAGCCCGAACGGCCCTTAACTACAGCTCCACGACTCCGCAACATCCATAATTGCACACACGACTTTGCCGCCGCACGGTCGGATCCCGTGCATTCTACGGCTCTCGGCACCGGGTCAAGCACGCCCGTACGCCATGGTTAAGCCATTTTGATGCCTCTCACCTCTCCACCATAGAGTTTTCCATCACCCGAGAGCCCGAAGGGCCCTTAACCATGCCTCCATGGCTCCAAAACCGCCATATTTGCACACTCGACCATGCCGCCGCACGGCCGGTTCCAACGCATTTATGGCTCTCGGCTCGAGTCAAGCATGCCCGTACACCATGGTTAAGGCATTTTGACACCTCTAGCCTCTCTACCATAGCGTTTGCCGTCACTCGAGAGCCCGAACGGCACTTAACCTCGGCTCCACGACCCGTAACCGCCATATTTGCACACACGACTTGCCGCCGCACGGTCGGTTCCAACGCATCCTACGGCTCCTCGCACCAAGTCAAGCATGCCCATGCACTATGGTTAAGGCGTTTTGACACCTCTGGCCTCTCAACCACAGCATTTGTTGCCGCCCAAGAACCCGAATGGCCCTTAACCATGGCTCCACCGCTCTAGAACCGCCATATTTGCACACACGACTATGCTACCGCACAAATGTTCCTACGTGTCCTACAGCCTCTCGACACTAGGTCAAGCATGACCGTATGCCATGGTTAAGGTGTTTTGACACCTCCGGCCCCACCACCACAATGTTTGTCATCACCCGAGAGCCCGAACGGCCCTTAACTATAGCTCCACGACTCCGTAACATCCATAATTGCACACACGACTGCTTTGGCGCACGGCCGGATCCTGTGCATCCTACGGCTCTCGGCACCGGTTCAAGCACACCCGTACGCCATGGTTAAGCCATTTTGATGCCTCTCACCTCTCCACCATAGAGTTTTCCATCACTCGAGAGCCTGAAGGGCCCTTAACCATGGCTCCACGGCTCCAAAACTGCCATATTTGCACACACGACCATGCTGCCGCACGGTCGGTTCCAACGCATCCTATGGCTCCCGGCGAGTCAAGCAAGCCCGTACGCCATGGTTAAGGCATTTTGGCACCTCCGGCCTCTCTACCATAGCGTTTGTCATCGCTCGAGGGCCCGAACGGCCCTTAACCTCGGCTCCATGGCTCGAACCGCCATATTTGCACACACGACTTTGCCGCCGCACGGCCGGTTCCTATGCGTCCTACGTTTCCTCGCACCAAGTCAAGCACGCCCATGCACCATGGTTAAGGCATTTTAACACCTTTGGCCTCTCCACCACAGCATTTGTTACCGCCCAGAACCCGAATGGCCCTTAACCATGGCTCCACCGCTCTAGAACCGCCATATTTGCACACACGACTATGCTACCGCACGCCCGGTTCCTATGTCCTATAGCTCTCGACACTAGGTCAAGCACGACCGTATGCCTTGGTTAAGGCATTTTGACGCCTCCGGCCTCACCACCACAATATTTGTCATCACCCGAGAGCCCGAACGGCCCTTAACTATAGCTCCACGACTCCGTAACATCCATAATTGCACACACGACCGTGCCGCCGCACGGCCGGATCCCGTGCATCCTACGGCTCTCGGCACCGGGTCAAGCACGCCCGTACGCCATGGTTAAGCCATTTTGATGCCTCTCACCTCTCCACCATAGAGTTTTCCATCACCCGAGAGCCCGAAGGCCCTTAACCATGGGCTCCACGGCTCCAAAACCGCCATATTTGCACACACGACCATGCCGCCGCACGGTCGGTTCCAACGCATCCTATGGCTCTTGGCACCGAGTCAAGCATGCCCGTACGCCATGGTTAAGGCATTTTGACACCTCCGGCCTCTCTACCATAGTGTTTGCCATCGCTCGAGAGACCGAACGGCCCTTAACCTTGGCTCCACGGCTCCGTAACCGCCATATTTGCACACACGACCATGCCGCCGCACGGCCGGTTCCAACGCATCCTATGGCTCCTCGCACCAAGTCAAGCATGCCCATGCACCATGGTTAAGGCATTTTGACACCTTTGGCCTCTCCAACCATAGCGTTTGTTGCCGCCCGAGAACCCGAATGGCCCTTAACCATGGCTCCACAACTCTAGAACTTCCATATTTGTACACACGAATATGCTACCGCACAACCGGTCCGTGCATGTCCTATAGCTCTTGACACTAGGTCAAGCATGACCGTATGCCATGGTTAAGGCGTTTTGATGCCTCCGGCCTCACCACCACAATGTTTGTCATCACCCGAGAGCCCGAACGGCCCTTAACTATAGCTCCACGACCTGCAACATCCATAATTGCACACACGACCGTGCTGCCGCACGGCCGATCCCGTGCATCCTATGGCTCTCGCACCGGTCAAGCACGCCCGTACGCCATGGTTAAGCCATTTTGATGCCTCTCACCACTCCACCATAGAGTTTTCCATCACCCGAGAGCCCGAAGGGCCCTTAACCTTGCCTCCATGGCTTCAAAACTGCCATATTTGCACACTCAACCATGCTTCCGCACGGCCGGTTCCAACGCATTTTATGGCTCCCGACTCGAGTCAAGCATGCCCGTACGCCATGGTTAAGGCATTTTGACACCTCTCCGGCCTCTCTACCATAGCATTTGCCGTCACTCGAGAGCCTGAACGGCACTTAACCTCGGCTCCATGGCTCCAGAACTGCCATATTTGCACACACAACTTTGCTGCCGCACGGCCGGTTCCTGCGCATCCTACGGCTCCTCGCACCAAGTCAAGCACGCCCATGCACTATGGTTAAGGCATTTTGACACCGCTGGCCTCTCGACCACAGCATTTGTTGCCGCCCAAGAACCCGAATGGCCCTTAACCATGGCTCCACCGCTCTAGAGCTGCCATATTTGCACACACGACTATGCTACCGCACAACCGGTCCGTGCGTGTCCTACAGCTCTTGACACTAGGTCAAGCATGACCGTATGCCATGGTTAAGGCATTTTGACACCTCTAGCCTCTCCAACCATAGCGTTTGTTGCCGCCTGAGAACCTGAATGGCCCTTAACCATGGCTCCACAAACTCTAGAACCGCCATATTTGTACACACAAATATGCTACCGCACAACCGGTCCGTGCGTGTCCTACGTCTTGACACTAGGTCAAGCATGACCGTATGCCATGGTTAAGGCGTTTTGATGCCTCCGGCCTCACCACCACAATGTTTGTCATCACCCGAGAGCCCGAACGGCCCTTAACTACAAACTCCACGACTCCGAACATCCATAATTGCACACACGACCGTGCCGCCGCACGGCCGGATCCCGTGCATCCTATGGCTCTCGGCACCGGGTCAAGCACGCCCGTACGCCATGGTTAAGCCATTTTGATGCCTCTCACCTCTCCACCATAGAGTTTTCCATCACCCGAGAGCCCGAAGGGCCCTTAACCATGCCTCCATGGCTTCAAAACCGCCATATTTGCACACTCGACCATGCCGCCGCACGGCCGGTTCCAACGCATTTTATGGCTCCCGGCTCCGAGTCAAGCATGCCCGTACGCCATGGTTAAGGCATTTTGACACCTCCGGCCTCTCTACCATAGCATTTGCCATCACTCGAGAGCCCGAACGGCACTTAACCTCGGCTCCACGGCTCCGTAACCGCCATATTTGCACACACGACTTTGCTGCCGCACAGCCGGTTCCTGCGCATCCTACGGCTCCTCACACCAAGTCAAGCACGCCCATGCACTATGGTTAAGGCATTTTGACACCGCTGGCCTCTCGACCACAGCATTTGTTGCCGCCCAAGAACCCGAATGGCCCTTAACCATGGCTCCACCGCTCTAGAGCTGCCATATTTGCACACACGACTATGCTACCGCACAGCCGGTTCCTACGTGTCCTACAGCTCTCGACACTAGGTCAAGCACGACCGTATGCCATGGTTAAGGCGTTTTGACACCTCTGGCCCCACCACCACAATGTTTATCATCACCCGAGAGCCCGAACGGCCCTTAACTATAGCTCCACGACTCCAGAACATCTATAATTGCACACACGACTGTGCTGGCGCACGGCCGGATCCTGTGCATCCTACGGCACCGGTTCAAGCACACCCGTACGCCATGGTTAAGCCATTTTGATGCCTCTCACCTCTCCACCATAGAGTTTTCCATCACCCGAGAGCCTGATGGGCCCTTAACCATGGCTCCACGGCAGTAAAACTGCCACATTTGCACACACGACCATGCTGCCGCATGGTCGGTTCCAACGCGTCCTATGGCTCCCGGCACTGAGTCAAGCAAGCCCGTACGCCATGGTTAAGGCATTTTGACACCTCTGGCCTCTCTACCATAGTGTTTGTCGTCGCTCGAGAGCCTGAACGGCCCTTAACCTCGGCTCCACGGCTCCGTAACCGCCATATTTGCACACACGACTTTGCCGCGCCGCACGGCCGGTTCCTATGCGTCCTACGGCTCCTCGCACCAAGTCAAGCACGCCCATGCACCATGGTTAAGGCATTTTAACATTTTTGGCCTCTCCACCACAGCATTTATTACCGCCCGAGAACCCGAATGGCCCTTAACCATGGCTCCACAACTCTAGAACTTCCATATTTGCACACACGACTATGCTACCGCACAGCCATTTCCTGCATGTCCTATAGCTCTCGACACTAGGTCAAGCACGACCGTATGCCATGGTTAAGGTGTTTTGACGTCTCTGGCCTCACCACCACAATATTTGTCGTCACCCGAGAGCCCGAACGGCCCTTAACTATAGCTCCATGACTCTAGAACATCCATAATTGCACACATGACTGTGCTGCCGCACACAGCCGGATCCTGTGCATCCTACGGCTCTCGGCACCGGGTCAAGCACGCCCGTACGCCATGGTTAAGCCATTTTGATGCCTCTCACCTCTCCACCATAGAGTTTTTCATCACCCGAGAGCCCGAAGGGCCCTTAACCACAGCCTCCATGGCTGCAAAACTGCCATATTTGCACACACGACCATGCTGCCGCACGGTCGGTTCCAACGCATCCTATGGCTCAGAAAGCATCTAGGCCCATTGATGTGGGGTTTCGATGATTGATGACAATATAGATTACTATGACTAACGTGTGTTTTGCGTAAACAATGGGAGTTAGGTCATGGTAATGGAATCTCGTGCAATTTGGTTGGCATGCCCTCTTATCGATGGAAATCGTTTCGGTTTTCAAAGGTTGGACGACAAGGTTAAGGACGGTTAGTTCCGATTGTCGATGGTGTTGAGAGACATCGGATTAGTCGTTAGGACTTTGTTTTCTCTTTTGGCCGTACTATTAAGGGGGTGCAAATGGGTAGCTTGACCTAGTTGAGTCTCGGATTTAGGTGTGGTGCACACTTTGGTGAAATCTTAGCACTAGGAAGTTGCTTGTGAGCCCTGAGAGTCGTTGAAGTTGTCGCCGTTTTCAAAGGATCACTGATCGAGTGGAAACGGGAGCTTCAACAGGCGCCGGACGCGCCAGCCGTGGGCGCGGACGCGTCCGGCGCACGGTAAAGTCATCCCTTGGTCTTCCCCGAGTGGCGGACGCGTGGCCTCGCGTCCGGCGTGCGCCGGACGCTTACTGAGAGTTTTGGAATCGGGCTCGGCAAGTCGGGCGCGCGCGGACGCGCGCCGGACGTAGGCGCCGGACGCGTCCGGAGCTCGCATCGTAGCCCAACGGCTAGGTTGCCGTTTGAATTCCATAAAGCGCGGACGCGTCCGGCGGGTGAGGCGCCGGACGCGTCCGCGCTCACGTCCGAGCCGAAATCGAGGTAACGGTTGGATTTTGGCCCTTGGCTATAAATACAAACCCACCCTCAACATTTCGGCTCTCTTGCTCATTTGTTCACTGGTAGACACCTTGTGAGAGCAGAGAGACTTGCAAGAGCCTCATGACTTGAAGAGATTTGAGAATCCATGAGTTCATGAGCAATCGAGAGTAGCTAGTGTGCATCCACTCTTCTCCCTAGGCTTTGCGAGGTCAAGTGAGAGTTTGTGCTTGTTACTCTTGGTGATCGCCATCACCTAGACGGCTTGGTGGTGATTGGAGCTTGGTGATCATCCGGCGGTGCTTGTGGATGACCCAACTCATCTTGTGAGCGGTTCTTGGCGATTCACCGCGTCGGAGCGATGAAGAATCAGCCCTAGAGAGCACTTGGTCCTTGCGAGGATCAAGGGGGAGCTACACCCTTGCGCGGGTGCTCCAACGAGGACTAGTGGAGAGTGGCGACTCTCCGATACCTCGGGAAAAAGATCGCCGTGTTCCTTGTCCCTTTACTTTCCGCATTTACTTTCTAGCACTTACATTCTCGCAATTACTTTCTTAGAATTGCCATGCTAGAATAGGATTGGAACTTAGGGTGCAAAACTTTAGTTGATCGATTGTCTAGGAACACACATAGGCACCGAGGGGTGAATCATGGGCTAGTAGGTTTAATTCCGCAATAATTTTTAGAATTAGCCCAATTCACCCCCTCTTGGGCATCTTGATCCTTTCAAGTGGTATCGGAGCCTGGTTTGCTCTAAATTAGGCTTAACCGCCTAGAGTAAAGATGTCCCATGGGGATGGACCTCCTCCCATGTTCAAGGGAGACGATTTTCCTTATTGGAAAATTCGCATGGAAGCACACTTAGAAGCGATAGATGTTGGATGCTTCCGTGCCGCTTCTCAAGGATTCCCAAAACCCAAGGATTCCGCTAGCCTTGTCGATGAAGAGGCTAACTATGAGAAGTGGAATGCAAAGGCAAGGAACGCTATATTCCGTGGTCTTTGCAAGGATGTGTTCAATCGCGTTAGGAACCACAAGGACGCCCATGCACTATGGTCCGACCTTTGTGCACTCCATGAGGGAACTAAGAGTGAGCGTGAGGAACGCTATCATCTTGTTATGCGCAAGTTAAATTCTTTTGAGATGAAAGCTAATGAAAGCGCTAATGAGATGTATTCCCGTTTGAACACTATTGTAGAGGAACTCAACGGGCTTGGACTCAATCAAATGTCGCCATCCGATGTTGCAAGAAAGATCCTATGTGTCCTCCCCATTGAGAAATATGGGCACATTGTCACCGTGTGCTTCACCAAGGTGATCTTTCCAATGCTACACCAACTCAAATATTGGGAAAGATCAATGCTCATGAGATGTATATGCATCTCATCCCCGAGGATGGCTCATCATCCAAGAAGAAAGACTTGGCCCTCAATGCAAGTCACTCAAGAAAAGGCAAGGCTAAGGCAACTCATGATGATTCTAGTGATGCTGAAATTGATGATGTGAGTCTTGCTCTCATGGTGAAGAAGACCACCAAGATGTTGAAGAAGCTCAACAAGAATGGTGTCAAGTTTGACGGCAAGAAAAAGAAATTCTTCACTAGTAGCAAAAGGAAGCCAATCTCCGAAATGGAGTGCTTCAACCGCCGCAAGACTCGACATCTAGCTCATCAATGTCCGGAGCCTCCAAGAGACAAGAAATATAAGAAGAAGAAAGGCAAGGACAAGAAGGATGATTCAAGTGATGATGAAGAAAAAGAAAAGAAGAAGAAAGACAAGCATCACAAGAAGAAGGAAGAAAAGAAAGAGTATCACAAGAAGAAGGATGGCAAGGCATATATTGTTGGTGATTGGCTCACCGATATTGAATCTTCTTTTGGGTCATCCGATGAGGAAAGTGATGATGAAGGAGTGGCTGCTATTGGCATTGGATTTTCACCACCTCCACAAATCTTGCCATCATCATCTACACCATCCCACTTCTGCCTTATGGCTAAGAGTGAAAAGAAGGTACATTCCAAACATGGTGATAGTGATGATAGTGGTAGTGAAAGTGACAAAGGATGATGAGTATGAGTCACCTACCTATGATGAGCTTGTTAAATTACTTAGAAAGTACTCAAAAACCATCATTAAGACTAGAGGAAGATGTGATGAGCTTGATAGTGAAAATACTTCTCTTCTAGAAAAGATGGAAGCTATGCAGAAAACTAATGATGAGCTTAGAGATCAAAATGAAATCATGTCTTCTAAACTCAAGGAACTCAAAGCTTCTTCAAAAGAGCTTAAAGTTGAAAATGAGAACCTTGAGAAGAAGCATGATGAGCTCAAATCTAGTTATAGCTCTCTAAAAGAGGAGTACACAACTATTAAAGTTGATCATGGGAATCTAGCGATGGCTTATGAGCTACTTGCCGAAACACATGAGGCTACTAACAATGTTGCTAAGAATGATGTAGCTACATCATGTGATGAGATCATTGAGCAAGGTGCTAGCAAGAAAGGCAAGTCAATGGTGGTGATCGAGCATTATGATGACTATGTCAAGATGAAGAATGAAAATGAACAGCTCAAGAAGGATCTTGAACAAGCAAAAATCAGTCACACCGTCACTATTGAAGATGAGGGACTACCACTTGAGAATGAGAAGCTCAAAGAAGAGAACAAAAGACTCCACTTTGAGATGTCATGCTTGAAGCAATCAACAAATGAGTCACTTCTAGAAGAGAACAAGAAGCTCAAGCAAGAGAAAGAACACCTCAAGATTGGTTTGAGCAAGTTTGCAAAAGGAAAGTCACTTCAAAGTGAACTCTTGATGAACACCGTAATGAAGACCGATAGAAGTGGGATTGGTTTCAAGTCACATCAAGAGAAGCAACATCAAGCAAAGCAAGCAAGTCAACAAAAGCAAAAGCCAAAGCCAAAGCCAAAGAGATGTTTTGAGTGTGGACAAGAAGGTCACTTTGCTCATGAGTGTGAAACTCCACCACCACAACCCTTGCCCAAGCATGCTAGACCCTTTGCATACAATGCTCATTATGTGGTTAGAAAGGACTCAAAAGGACAAGTGAATGTCACCTTCTTAGGTCCCCCAATAAGAATAGGCCTAAGCAAATTTGGGTTGCAAAGTCTCTAGTAGAGAAAGTCAAGGGCCCTCAACAAGTTTGGGTCCCTAAACCTCAAGCTTGATCTCTTGTGTGTAGGTAAACTACAGGACCGGTGGAAGTCATTGGGTTATTGATAGTGGTTGCACTCAACATATGACCGGTGAACCTCGTATGTTTGCCTCACTAGATGAAGGGGAGCAAAATCAAGATAGAATCACATTTGGTGATAATTCAAAGGGCAAAGTCAAGGGTTTGGGCAAAGTTGCAATATCAAATGATCACTCTTTGTCAAATGTGCTTTATGCTAAACCATTGAGCTTCAACTTGCAGTCGCTGGGTCAATTGTGTGATCTTGGATTCAAATGCTTGTTTGATGAGAAGAAAGTGATAGTGTCAAAGAAAGAAGACTCAACCGTGATATTCAAAGGCTTTAGATACAACAATCTCTATCTAGTGGATTTCACCTCGGAAGATGAAAATCTAAATGTTTGTTTGTCTGTCCAAAACTTCTCTTGGGTGGTTGTGGCATAGGAGGCTAGCACATGTTGGGATGAGTACACTTAAGAAGCTCTTGAAGAAAGATTTAGTGAGAGGCTTGAAAGATGTCAAATTTGAGAAGGACAAACCATGTAGTGCATGTCAAGCCGGCAAACAAGTTGCAAATACTCATCCAACCAAAGCTTTTCTGTCAACTTCAAGAGTGCTAGAGCTGTTGCACATGGATTTATTTGGACCAACCACATACAAGAGCCTTGGTGGGAAACTTCATTGTCTAGTGATTGTTGATGACTTCTCAAGATACACATGGACCTTCTTTCTTCATGACAAATCCGAAGCCACCCCTTGCTTCAAGAAGTTTGCAAAGAGAGCTCAAAATGAATTTGATGTCAAGATCAAGAAAATTAGAAGTGACAATGGCAAAGAATTTGACAACACCAATATTGAAGCTTATTGTGATGAAGTTGGGATCAAACATGAAGTCTCATCCACCTACACACCTCAAAAAATGGCATAGTTGAGAGGAAGAACCGACCTTGATCACTCTAGCAAGAACAATGCTTGATGAGTACAACACCCTGCAGAACTTGTGGGCTGAAGCTATCAACACAAAGATGCTATGCATCAAATCGGTTATATCTTCACAAGTTCCATGGCAAGACCCCTATGAGCTGCTCAATGGGAAGAAGCCGACGTCTCCTACTTCCGGGTGTTTGGTTGCAAATGCTACATCTACAAGAAAAGGCAACACCTAGGGAAGTTTCAAAGACGTTGTGATATTGGTTTTCTTGTTGGTTACTCATCAAAATCCAAAGCATATCGAGTATTCAACCATGCCACCGGTTTGGTAGAAGAGACATATGATGTGGAGTTTGATGAATCTAACGGCTCCCAAGGAGCAATTGAGAATCTTGATGATGTAGGTGATGAACCATTGAGGGAAGCAATGAAGAACATGCCGGTGGGAGACGCAAGCCTAAAGAAGATGATGATGAAGTGCAAGTCATTGACAAGCCTTCCTCCTCTTCAAGTGTGCCTCAAGATGACGAAGAAAAAGATGGGATGACCGAACATGAAGATACAAATGTCTCCCATGAACAAAGAGAGGCACAAGCTCAATATGTTGATGCTCCCCAACCAACTCCTCAAGTGGTTGAAAAGAGAATTCCCAAACTCCATGATCATCCACAAGATCAAATCATAGGGAGTCCATCAAGGGGTGTAATGACTCGATCTCAAAGACTTGCTAGTTTTGCCGAACATCACTCGCTTGTTTCTTGTGTTGAACCAAAAGATGTAGGTGAAGCTCTTCAAGATCCGGATTGGGTGAATGCCATGCATGAAGAATTGAATAACTTCACCCACAACAAGGTTTGGACACTTGAAGAGCGTCCCAAGAATGCAAGAATCATAGGTACCAAGTGGGTGTTCCGCAACAAGCAAGATGACCAAGGCAATGTTGTGAGAAACAAGGCAAGGCTCGTGGCAAAGGGGTTCTCTCAAGTTGAAGGCCTAGATTTTGGAGAGACCTTTGCACCGGTTGCAAGACTTGAAGCCATCCGTATCCTACTTGCATATGCCTCACACCATGAAATGAAACTATTTCAAATGGATGTGAAGAGTGCATTTCTTAATGGTTTCATTAATGAACTTGTTTATGTTGATCAACCTCCCGGTTCAAAGACCCTAGCTGTCCTAATCATGTTTTCGGTTGTCCAAGGCACTTTATGGGCTCAAGCAAGCCCCTAGAGCATGGTATGAGCGCCTTAGGGACTTCCTCATTGAGAAGGGGTTCACCATCGGGAAAGTTGACACCACACTCTTCACTAAGAAGCTTAATGGAGAGATCTTCATTTGTCAAGTATATGTTGATGATATCATCTTCGGCTCAACAAATGAAGAAGAATGCAAGAAGTTTGGTGACATGATGTCAAAAGAGTTCGAGATGTCTATGATTGGCGAGCTCACCTTCTTTCTTGGTTTTCAAATCAAGCAAATGAAGGATGGGACCTTCATATCTCAAGAGAAGTATACCAAGGACCTCCTCAAGAGGTTTGATATGAAGGATTGCAAGCCAATCAACACACCCATGGCATCTAATGGGCATCTCGACCTTGATGTGGAAGGTAACTCTGTGGATCAAACTCTTTACCGCTCTATGATCGGTAGCTTGTTGTACCTCACTGCATCTAGGCCCGACATCATGTTTAGTGTGTGTATGTGTGCTCGTTTTCAAGCCTATCCTAAGGAAGCTCACTTGAGTGCTGTCAAAAGGATCCTTAGGTACTTGCAGCTCACCCCAAGCATTGGCCTATGGTATCCCAAAGGAGCAAGATTCCAACTTGTTGGCTATTCCGATTCGGATTATGCCGGTTGCAAAATTGATAGAAAAAGCACATCCGGAGGGTGCCATTTGCTTGGAAGGTCACTTGTCTCTTGGTCATCAAAGAAGCAAAACAACGTTGCTCTATCCACAAACGAAGCGAGTATATAGCAAAATGGGGCTTGTTGTGCACAAATTTTGTACATGAAACAAACCCTTCTTGACTATGGAGTGAATCTTGGTCAAGTGACTCTCTTGTGCGACAATGAGAGTGCAAGTGAAGATTGCAAACAACCCGGTTCAACACTCTCGCACAAAGCATATTGATATCCGCCACCACTTTCTTAGAGATCATGTCTCTAAAAAGGATATATCTCTAGAAGGTGTAAGAAGTGAGGATCAATTAGCGGATATCTTCACAAAGCCATTGGATGAATCAACCTTTTGTAGGTTAAGGAATGAGCTCAATATCCTTGACCTAAGCAACTTCACAAGGAAGAGATGAAAGGTGTTGTCGGTTGCATTGCATTGTTTATAGAGCAGCTTTAAATTTCTGCAATGCATATAGGGCTTGTCTAACATGGTTAAGATAACACTCTTTGGAGGTGTGAAGAAGCTTACCCTTGGTTCAAACCCGACAAGCCACCTAGATTCAAATTCCAAGAATTTGTTGCTTGTGTGTTGCCCTTCGTTTCTTTTCATTTACTTCTTGAGCAACCTCTCGTGTTCGTCCATGAATTGAGAGAGCTTTTGATGCTTCTACTGGTTTGAAAACTCAAGCTCATGGCCACACGTTGTTCCTCGCTCACGTTTTATTGCCTATTTTCGAAAATTATGTGTAGCCTATGGCAAACTATTTTGAAAATTGAGGGTTTGAGAGTGAGGATCTCATATTGACTCCAAACTATGTTTAGTTGCATCTTAAAAAGTTTGGAAATCAATTGGGAACAAAGCCGCGAAGAAAAGATTCAAATCGCTCTTTAAAGAGCGCCGGACGCGCATTTGACAATCGGCGGACGCGTCCGACGCCTTATGAAGATTCAGCGCAAAAGGAGCCAGCTGTTCAAGATGCGCTGGATGCGTAACAGTGTTTCGCCCACGTCCGGCGACCGCGTCTGCACCGCGTCCGGCGAAATCGATCTGAGCAAGCATTTTTCAGATGTTTCCGTTCAGCGTCCGACGAGCCACGGACGCACCCCAGACGCGTCCGGCGCGAAGGAGACAAGCGCAGTCATCTTAATCTGACGTGTGGGGCCCCCGACTCCTTCTTCCTCATCTCGAATCGGCCCGCGGTCGTTTTTCTTCCTCCGGTTTCCGTACGCCGCCGCGTCGCCGCCCGCAAACCCTAGCGCCGCGCCGCCCTCACTCCTCCGCATTCAGCCGCCGCGCCCGCACCACGCTCCTCCATCGCCGTGCGCCACTCCGGCCTCCGCAAGCTAGCGCCGCCTCGTCCAGCGCCGCCCCATGCCCTAACGGTCGCGCCGCGCCGTCTGCCTCCGTCGCGCCGCTCGCGTTCCTCGCAACCGCCGCCGCGCTCACGCCTCGCAGCCCGCTGGTCCTTACGCCGTGCGCTGGGCAAGCCGCCGCTTCATCCTCTCGCGCACACGACCGCCGCGACCGAGCTCGCAGACCTAAACCGCCATTGCCGCCGCTCAAAGCTCCTCATCTTCACCGGCAAGTGGTCGTGCTCCGTCCGTGGGGTGCGCTCTGTGGTTTTTCTCCTTCTCGTGATTGCTCGCCGGCCGCCGTCATTCATGAACAAGGGAGGAAAGTCCAGTGGTAAGATGCCACCCCGCACTCAAGGTGTTCGATGAAATGCCGCAACCAGTTTCCCTTCACTGTATTGATCCTCTTTCGATCAATCTCTTTGTGCAGTGATTCCGTGTCTTCGAGGGTGCCCTACGCCGTCATTCTTACCTTTCACAGAGGCTCGACTTGTCCTTAGGTATAATGCCATATTCTATCTAAACACTTACCTAATGCTATGCTTCCAATAGGGTTTCTCATCTCTAGAAATGCTTATGGTTATAAATCCGTTCTATTCTAATTCTTGCAACAGCCGGTTACTTGATTAATTGATCGTGAAGTATGACAAGGCGCTTGAACCCTAAGCCAAGCTTGTGGGTATGGTTTGAGGCCAAGCCTCACAAGGCGACGCTTCATCTTCTAGAAACCCGTTTGATTGATCAAAGACAAGAATTCAGCTTGCTCGCAGAGCAAGGAGTTGTCGGTTATGCCAAGGTGCAAGAATTCAGGCAGAGGTTCAGGGGGAGATGATGATCCGCACAGAAGGCCAAATCTTCCTGAGATGATTGAGAGAGCCAAGGGCAAGAAAACGGTGACTATGAGGAAAAGAAAAAGGTTGCCAGCTGATTCTCAGGTAGCCCTGGCAGTAGCAGCAGCAGCAGAGCGTGCTGAGAGGAGAGCTCGCAGGGGTGCAGGCATTGTGATACAAGAGCCTAGATCGCGGCGGACAGAGGTAGAGACAGAGGCCCCGAGAGAGAGGAGACCGCTCTTGAGCAGCAGGATCTTTCTCCACTACGTCGGTCCTCCCGTGTCGACTCTCCAAAGAGATACTCGGCGATCCACAGGAGTCGTCCCTCTTCTACTCCATAGAGGCAGCCCGGCAGGGGCTCTACGACCTAGATTGAGCACGAAGAGCCGTTGAAGGCCGGCAAAGAAGATACAAAGCATATCGACAGGGACATAAACACCGGTTTCCTCGCTTCCGAGAGAGAGCTGGTGCACCTTATTACACAGCTCTGCACAAGTCCTTGGTAGAGGCCTACAGGCAGAAGTCAAAGATTACCAAGCAGAGGACAGTGGTAGCTGATGCTTTCACACATGTGTTGGGCCAGGCCTTCAGAGAGTACTTGGGTGCACAAACAGCATGATTGATCTAATTGGAAGATGGGTGGGTGTTAGAGTTCTATGCTACACTATGGATTGCTCCAAATCATTCACTTATTTCATACACCATTCATGGTCGAGACAGAACCTCCGTGAAGAAGCCAGAACTTCTTGGGGATTTCGAGCAGCCCATCAAGCCGCATCACCGTGTTTTCCAGAATTGAGCCACCTCGCCGTGCACGGGGAGGAGTAGTGCCACCTCCCGAGATCATGAGAGAGGTCTTTGGACCTAACTTTGGTGCGGGTCCAGCAGACACCACAGATGAGGTGTGCCTTGCTAGAGTCATTGATCGATTCGAGGTACACAATTCTTGCTAGACCCGGCTTCGAGAACGGGTTCACTAGGCTCTAGCAAGGGGTGGTGTCACATCTTATGAGGAAGGTTCCTTTTGACATCTCGGGATTTGATACTTTGTGATATGGAAGATGTCATCTATGGGAGTTTTAAGAACTACCGGCTGCCGCACTATGCTCATTGGATCACCTCGGCTCATCTATAGAAATGGTGATCTTCCGACTCCATTAGAAAGGAATATGAAGATCCGCTAAATTATGAGGTGTTTGGCTCCTATGATGCTTCATAGATTGTTAAAGTCACCGCAGATGCTCCTCCACCATTCCTCGCCATGGAGATCCAAGATTTAAGACAGGAGAGAGCCGAGGATGCTAGAGTGGAGCAACTAGCGGCAGATGAAGAAGCGAGCTTGCGTGTTTGGCGAGGCAGCAGGATATGAGATCACTACTTCGACTCGAGGATGATGAGGAGTAATACATTCCAGCTTCGTCCTCCCCCTCGTCGCATGATGCGAGGCGGTTCGGGGGCAGCCATTGACCGCTTGACTCGGTACTTGACGTTGGTGCCAACCGGAGCATGCCGAGGAGCGGCATGAGATTGCTCTAGCCGAGATATGAGCTCGCCAGATGCACAAAGATCGCCTACAAAGAGCAGCAGACATGCGGCAGACTATGACCTTGATTGCCTCACTATTTCAGCGAGACAGTGCCACAAGTACCTCGGGAGTTCTTCCCCAGGCTCGAGTCGGCCCAAATAGACCGACTTTGGGAGTAGGACCTTCTCAGATGCCAGTCACGAGTGCAGGCTTACCAGCGTCAGGCATAGCACCTTCTTCTCCAGCAGTTCAGGTGTCCCCTGGTTTTCCACGGATTTCCACTGGCTTCTCACCTGTTGGCTCTCATCTGCTATTCACTCCAGACTCAGGTGCAGCCCATCATCAGGCTTCCTACAGTGCTCTTACAGGAGAGGTGACACCTGAGTACATGAGACAGCAAATTCGGATGACCCGCAACCTCGCCAGAAGAAGAGATTCCTCCAAAGGATGTGCACCGGCACATCGTGCACTATACCTTCCTCGCTTGCTTCTACGATCCTCTTCCTACTACTCGAGGCAAGCACCACGTGGCTCCTACTCTTCCACTTCCTCCACCGTCCGAGCCACGGGTCGCCCGTAGATAGCTCCAAACACGGTGCCAACTACGGAGATAGCGATGACAGTTATAGTGTCGCTTGAGCGCACCCGCACCGCTTCACCGCCAACGTCACAAACCCGGAGGGTCGCGGGCTCCCGTCACTCAGTCCTAGCAGAGCTCAGATGACAGCCCAGATGACACTTCAGCGTTCGTCATTGCTCCTCATGCTCGTGAGACCGGCTCGTCTGCTCCTTCCACCCCTTAGCCTTAGGTTTTGGTCCTTGATGCCAAAGGGGGAGAGTTGGGAGTATGTAGACTTAGGGGGAGCTCTCAGCTTGGGATTTGGTTCTTTTGATTGATACATTTGCATGCATCATGTTTACTTTATGCATTGTATGATATGTGTGAGGTACTTTCAATTGCAAAGTGACATATGCTCTTCGGTTCGGTATCACCTTCTATGTCACCCGGCTCTTTGCTCATATGTGCTTGGCTTCCGTGTTTTACTCGATTCCATATGAGCTATGCTTTTGTCATGTGCTAACTCGTTTTTGCAGATTATATGAGCACAGATCTTTTGGCTTGGTGGCACATGAGTCATTCTAACCTTTGCTTTCAGTGTCAAAGGCTCATGTGAACCAAGCATGCTTGAAAACCTCAACTAAACTCTTCATACTCCAGAGGTTGTCATCAATCACCAAAAAAGGGGGAGATTGAAAGCATCTAGGCCCCTTGATGTGGGGTTTCGATGATTGATGACAATATAGATTACTATGACTAACGTGTGTTTTGCGTAAAAACAATGGGAGTTAGGTCATGGTAATGGAATCTCAGGCAATTTGGTTGGCATGCCCTCTTATCGATGGAAATCGTTTCGGTTTTCAAAGGTTGGACGACAAGGTTAAGGACGGTTAGTTCCGATTCTCGATGGTGTTGAGAGACATCGGATTAGTCGTTAGGACTTTGTTTTCTCTTTTGGCCGTACTATTAAGGGGGGTGCAAATGGGTAGCTTGACCTAGTTGAGTCTCGGATTTAGGTGTGGTGCACACTGGTGAAATCTTAGCGCTCGGAAGTTGCTTGTGAGCCCTGAGAGTCATTGAAGTTGTCGCCGTTTTCAAAGGATCACTGATCGAGTGGAAACGGGAGCTTCAACAGGCGCCGGACGCGCCAGCCGTGGGCGCCGGACGCGTCCGGCGCACGGTAAAGACGTCCCTTGGTCTGCCCTGAGCGGTAGACGCGTGGCCCTGGCGTCCGGCGTGCGCCGGACGCGGACCAGAGAGTTTTGGAATCGGGCTCAGCAGGTCAGTCATGCGCCGGACGCGCGCCGGACGCAGGCGCCGGACACGTCCGGAGCTCGCACTGTAGCCCAACGGCTAGGTTGCCGTTTGAATTCCATAAAGCGCCGGACGCGTCCGGCGGTGAGGCACCGGACGCGTCCGGCGCTCACGTCTGAGCTGAAATCGAGGTAACGGTTGGATTTTGGCCCTTGGCTATAAATACAACCCCACCCTCAACATTTCGGCTCTCTTGCTCATTTGTTCAGCTGGTAGACACCTTGTGAGAGCAGGAGACTTGCAAGAGCCTCATGACTTGAAGAGATTTGAGAATCCATGAGTTCATGAGCAATCGAGAGTAGCTAGTGTGCATCCACTCTTCTCCCTAGGCTTTGCGAGGTCAAGTGAGAGTTTGTGCTTGTTACTCTTGGTGATCGCCATCACCTAGACGGCTTGGTGGTGATTGGAGCTTGGTGATCATCCGGCGGTGCTTGTGGATGACCCAACTCATCTTGTGAGCGGTTCTTGGCGATTCACCGCGTCGGAGCAATGAAGAATCAGCCCTAGAGAGCACTTGGTCCTTGCGAGGATCAAGGGGGAGCTACACCCTTGCGCGGGTGCTCCAACGAGGACTAGTGGAGAGTGGCGACTCTCCGATACCTCGGGAAAAAAGATCGCCGTGTTCCTTGTCCCTTTACTTTCCGCATTTACTTTCCAGCACTTACATTCTCGCAATCACTTTCTTAGAATTGCCATGCTAGAATAGGATTGGAACTTAGGGTGCAAAACTTTAGTTGATCGATTGTCTAGGAACACACATAGGCACCGAGGGGTGAATCATGGGCTAGTAGGTTTAGTTCCGCAATAATTTTTAGAATTAGCCCAATTCACCCCCCCTCTTGGGCATCTTGATCCTTTCAGGCTCTCGGACCGAGTCAAGCATGCCCGTACGCCATGGTTAAGGCATTTTGACACCTCCGGCCTCTCTACCATAGCATTTGCCATCGCTCGAGAGCCTGAACGGCCCTTAACCATGCCTCCGCGGCTCCAGAACTGCCATATTTGCACACACGACTTTGCTGCCGCACGGCCGGTTCCTGCGCATCCTACGGCTCCTCGCACCAAGTCAAGCACGCCCATGCACTATGGTTAAGGCATCTTGACACCGCTGGCCTCTCGACCACAGTATTTGTTGCCGCCCAAGAACCCGAATGGCCCTTAACCATGGCTCCACCGCTCTAGAACTGCCATATTTGCACACACGACTATGCTACCGCACACGCCGGTTCCTACGTGTCCTACACTCTCGACACTAGGTCAAGCACGATCGTATGCCATGGTTAAGGCGTTTTGACACCTCTAGCCCCACCACCACAATGTTTGTCATCACCCGAGAGCCCAAACGGCCCTTAACTATAGCTCCACGACTCGAACATCCATAATTGCACACACGACTGTGCTGGCGCATGGCCGGATCCTGTGCATCCTAGGCTCTCGGCACCGGTTCAAGCACACCCGTATGCCATGGTTAAGCCATTTTGATGCCTCTCACCTCTCCACCATAGAGTTTTCCATCACCCGAGAGCCTAAAGGGCCCTTAACCATGGCTCCACGGCAAAAAACCGCCACATTTGCACACACGACCATGCTACCGCATGGTCGGTTCCAACGCGTCCTATGGCTCCCAAGACCGAGTCAAGCAAGCCCGTACGCCATGGTTAAGGCATTTTGACACCTCCGGCCTCTCTACCATAGCGTTTGTCGTCGCTCGAGAGCCCGAACGGCCCTTAATCTCGGCTCCACGACTCCGTAACCGCCATATTTGCACACACGACTTTGCCGCCGCACGGCCGGTTCCTATGCGTCCTACGGCTCCTCGCACCAAGTCAAGCACGCCCATGCACCATGGTTAAGGCGTTTTAACACCTTTGGCCTCTCCACCACAGCGTTTATTACCGCCCGAGAACCCGAATGGCCCTTAACCATGGCTCCACCGCTCTAGAACCGCCATATTTGCACACACGACTATGCTACCGCACAAATGGTTCCTGCATGTCCTATAGCTCTCGACACTAGGTCAAGCACGACCGTATGCCATGGTTAAGGCGTTTTGACACCTCCGGCCTCACCACCACAATATTTGTCATCACCCGAGAGCCCGAACGGCCCTTAACTATAGCTCCACGACTCCGTAACATCCATAATTGCACACACGACCGTGCCGCCGCACGCCCGGATCCCGTGCATCCTACGGCTCTCGGCACCGGGTCAAGCACGCCCGTACGCCATGGTTAAGCCATTTTGATGCCTCTCACCTCTCCACCATAGAGTTTTTCATCACCCGAGAGCCCGAAGGGCCATTAACCATGGCTCCACGGCCGCAAAACCGCCATATTTGCACACACGACCATGCTACCGCACGGTCGGTTCCAACGCATCCTATGGCTCTCGGCACCGAGTCAAGCATGCCCGTACGCCATGGTTAAGGCATTTTGACACCTCCGGCCTCTCTACCATAGCATTTGCCATCACTCGAGAGCCCGAACGCCCTTAACCTTGGCTCCACGGCTCCAGAACCGCCATATTTGCACACACGACTCTGCCGCCGCACGGCCGGTTCCTAACGCATCCTATGGCTCCCGCACCGAGTCAAGCATGCCCATGCGCCATGGTTAAGGCATTTTGACACCTCTAGCCTCTCCACCACAGCGTTTGTTGCCACCCGAGAACCCGAATGGCCCTTAACCATGGCTCCACAGCTCTAGAACTTCCATATTTGCACACACGAATATGCTACCGCACGCCGGTTCGTCCGTGTCCTATAGCTCTTGACACTAGGTCAAGCATGACCGTATGACATGTTTAAGGTGTTTTGATGCCTCCGGCCTCACCACCACAATGTTTGTCATCACCCGAGAGCCCGAACGCCGCTTAACTATAGCTCCACGACTCCGAACATCCATAATTGCACACACGACCGTGCCGCCGCACGGCCGGATCCCGTGCATCCTATGGCTCTCGGCACCGGGTCAAGCATGCCCGTACGCCATGGTTAAGCCATTTTGATGCCTCTCACCTCTCCACCATAGAGTTTTCCATCACCCGAGAGCCCGAAGGGCCCTTAACTATTCCTCCACGGCTCCAAAACCGCCATATTTGCACACTCGACCATGCCGCCGCACGGCCGGTTCCAACGCATTTTATGGCTCCCGGGGCCCTCCGAGTCAAGCATGCCCGTATGCCATGGTTAAGGCATTTTGACACCTCTAGCCTCTCTACCATAGCGTTTGCCGTCACTCGAGAGCCTCGAACGGCACTTAACCTCGGCTCCACGGCTCCGTAACCGCCATATTTGCACACACGACTTGCCGCCGCACGGCCGGTTCCTGCGCATCCTACGGCTCCTCGCACCAAGTCAAGCACGCCCATGCACTATGGTTAAGGCGTTTTGACACCGCTGGCCTCTCGACCTCAGCATTTGTTGCTACCCAAGAACCCGAATGGCCCTTAACCATGGCTCCACCGCTCTAGGACTGCCATATTTGCACACACAACTATGCTACCGCACAGCCGGTTCCTACGTGTCCTACAGCTCTCGACACAAGGCCAAGCACCACCGTATGCCATGGTTAAGGCGTTTTGACACCTCTGGCCCCACCACCACAATGTTTGTCATCACCCGAGAGCCCGAACGGCCCTTAACTATAGCTCCACGACTCCGAACATCCATAATTGCACACATGACTGTGCCGCGCACGGCCGGATCCCGTGCATCCTACGGCTCTCGGCACCGGTTCAAGCACACCCATACGCCATGGTTAAGCCATTTTGATGCCTCTCACCTCTCCACCATAGAGTTTTCCATCACCCGAGAGCCCGAAGGGCCCTTAACCATGGCTCCACGGCGGTAAAACCGCCACATTTGCACACACGACCATGCCGCCGCATGGTCGGTTCCAACGCGTCCTATGGCTCCCGCCCGAGTCAAGCAAGCCCGTACACCATGGTTAAGGCATTTTGACACCTCCGGCCTCTCTACCATAGCGTTTGTCGTCGCTCGAGAGCCCGAGCGGCCCTTAACCTCGGCTCCACGGCTCCGTATATTTGCACACACGCCATATTTGCACACACGACTTTGCTACCGCACGAGAACCCGAATGGCCCTTAACCATGGCTCCACCGCTCTAGAACCGCCATATTTGCACACACGACTATGCTACCGCACAAACCCGTTCCTACGCATGTCCTATAGCTCTCGACACTAGGTCAAGCACGACCGTATGCCATGGTTAAGGCGTTTTGACACCTCCGGCCTCACCACCACAATATTTGTCATCACCCAAGAGCCCGAACGGCCCTTAACTATAGCTCCACGACTCCGAACATCCATAATTGCACACACGACTGTGCCGCCGCACGCCGGATCCCGTGCATCCTACGGCTCTCGGCACCGGGTCAAGCACGCCCGTACGCCATGGTTAAGCCATTTTGATGCCTCTCACCTCTCCACCATAGAGTTTTTCATCACCCGAGAGCCCGAAGGGCCATTAACCACGGCTCCACGGGCCGCAAAACCGCCATATTTGCACACACGACCATGCCGCCGCACGGCCGGTTCCAACGCATCCTATGGCTCTCGGCACCGAGTCAAGCATGCCCGTACGCCATGGTTAAGGCATTTTGACACCTCCGGCCTCTCTACCATAGCATTTGCCATCACTCGAGAGCCCGAACGCCCTTAACCTTGGCTCCACGGCTCTAGAACCGCCATATTTGCACACACGACATGCCGCCGCACGGCCGGTTCCAACGCATCCTATGGCTCCCGGCACTGAGTCAAGCATGCCCGTACGCCATGGTTAAGGCATTTTGACACCTCTGGCCTCTCCACCACAGCGTTTGTTGCCACCTGAGAACCTGAATGGCCCTTAACCATGGCTCCACAGCTCTAGAACTTCCATATTTGCACACACGAATATGCTGCCGCACAAATGGTTCGTCCGTGTCCTACAGCTCTTGACACTAGGTCAAGCATGACCGTATGACATGTTTAAGGTGTTTTGATGCCTCCGGCCTCACCACCACAATGTTTGTCATCACCCGAGAGCCCGAACGCCCTTAACTACAGCTCCACGACTCCAGCATCCATAATTGCACACACGACCGTGCCGCCGCACGGCCGGATCCCCGTGCATCCTATGGCTCTCGGCACCGGGTCAAGCATGCCCGTACGCCATGGTTAAGCCATTTTGATGCCTCTCACCTCTCCACCATAGAGTTTTCCATCACCCGAGAGCCCGAAGGGCCCTTAACCATGGCTCCACGGCTCCAAAACTGCCATATTTGCACACTCGACCATGCTGCCGCACGGGCGGTTCCAACGCATTTTATGGCTCCCGCTCGAGTCAAGCATGCCCGTATGCCATGGTTAAGGCATTTTGACACCTCTAGCCTCTCTACCATAGCGTTTGCCGTCACTCGAGAGCCCGAACGGCACTTAACCTCGGCTCCACGGCTCCGAACCGCCATATTTGCACACACGACTTTGCCGCCGCACGGCCGGTTCCTGCGCATCCTACGGCTCCTCGCACCAAGTCAAGCACGCCCATGCACTATGGTTAAGGCGTTTTGACACCGCCGGCCTCTCGACCTCGCATTTGTTGCTACCCAAGAACCCGAATGGCCCTTAACCATGGCTCCACCGCTCTAGGACCGCCATATTTGCACACACAACTATGCTACCGCACGCCCGGTTCCTACGTGTCCTATAGCTCTCGACACAAGGCCAAGCACCACCGTATGCCATGGTTAAGGCGTTTTGACACCTTCCGGCCCCACCACCACAATGTTTGTCATCACCCGAGAGCCCGAACGGCCCTTAACTATAGCTCCACGACTCCGTAACATCCATAATTGCACACATGACCGTGCCGGCGCACGGCCGGATCCCGTGCATCCTACGGCTCTCGACCGGTTCAAGCACACCCATACGCCATGGTTAAGCCATTTTGATGCCTCTCACCTCTCCACCATAGAGTTTTCCATCACCCGAGAGCCCGAAGGGCCCTTAACCATGGCTCCACGGCGCAAAAACCGCCACATTTGCACACACGACCATGCCGCCGCATGGTCGGTTCCAACGCATCCTATGGCTCCCGACCGAGTCAAGCAAGCCCGTACACCATGGTTAAGGCATTTTGACACCTCCGGCCTCTCTACCATAGCGTTTGTCGTCGCTCGAGAGCCCGAGCGGCCCTTAACCTCGGCTCCACGGCTCCGTAACCGCCATATTTGCACACACGACTTTGCCGCCACACGGCCGGTTCCTATGCGTCCTACGGCCCTCGCACCAAGTCAAGCACGCCCATGCACCATGGTTAAGGTGTTTTAACACATTTGGCCTCTCCACCACAAGTTTTTATTACCGCCCGAGAACCCGAATGGCCCTTAACCATGGCTCCACAAACTCTAGAACCGCCATATTTGCACACACGACTATGCTACCGCACAAATGGTTCCGCATGTCCTATAGCTCTCGACACTAGGTCAAGCACGACCGTATGCCATGGTTAAGGCGTTTTGACGCCTCGGCCTCACCACCACAATATTTGTCATCACCCGAGAGCTCGAACGGCCCTTAACTATAGCTCCACGACTCCGAACATCCATAATTGCACACACGACCGTGCCGCCGCACGCCCGGATCCCGTGCATCCTACGGCTCTCGGCACCGGGTCAAGCACGCCCGTACGCCATGGTTAAGCCATTTTGATGCCTCTCACCTCTCCACCATAGAGTTTTTCATCACCCGAGAGCCCGAAGGGCCCTTAACCACGCCTCCACGGCCGTAAAACCGCCATATTTGCACACACGACCATGCCGCCGCATGGTCGGTTCCAACGCATCCTATGGCTCTCGACCGAGTCAAGCATGCCAATACACCATGGTTAAGGCATTTTGACACCTCCGGGCCTCTCTACCACAGCGTTTGCCATCGCCTGAGAGCCTGAACGGCCCTTAACCTTGGCTCCACGGCTCTAGAACTGCCATATTTGCACACACGACCATGCTGCCGCACGGCCGGTTCCAACGCATCCTATGGCTCCTGGCACTGAGTCAAGCATGCCCGTACGCCATGGTTAAGGCATTTTGACACCTCTGGCCTCTCCACCACAGCGTTTGTTGCCGCCCGAGAACCCGAATGACCCTTAACCATGGCTCCACAGCCTCTAGAACCGCCATATTTGCACACACGAATATGCTACCGCACAGCCGGTTCGTGCGTGTCCTATAGCTCTTGACACTAGGTCAAGCATGACCGTATGCCATGGTTAAGGCATTTTGATGCCTCTGGCCTCACCACCACAATGTTTGTCATCACCCGAGAGCCCGAACGGCCCTTAACTATAGCTCCACGACTCCGTAACATCCATAATTGCACACACGACCGTGCCGCGCACCGGCCGGATCCCCGTGCATCCTATGGCTCTCGGCACCGGGTCAAGCACACTTGTACGCCATGGTTAAGCCATTTTGATGCCTCTCACCTCTCCACCATAGAGTTTTCCATCACCCGAGAGCCCGAAGGGCCCTTAACCATGCCTCCACGGCTCCAAAACTGCCATATTTGCACACTCGACCATGCCGCCGCACGGCCGGTTCCAACGCATTTTATGGCTCCCGGCTCCGAGTCAAGCATGCCCGTACGCCATGGTTAAGGCATTTTGACACCTCTCGGCCTCTCTACCATAGCGTTTGCCATCACTCGAGAGCCCGAACGGCACTTAACCTCGGCTCCACGGCTCCGTAACCGCCATATTTGCACACACGACTTTGCCGCCGCACGGCCGGTTCCTCGCGCATCCTACGGCTCCTCGCACCAAGTCAAGCACGCCCATGCACTATGGTTAAGGCGTTTTGACACCGCCGGCCTCTTGACCACGCATTTGTTGCCGCCCAAGAACCCGAATGGCCCTTAACCATGGCTCCACCACTCTAGAACCGCCATATTTGCACACACGACTATGCTACCGCACACCCGGTTCCTACGTGTCCTACAAAGACTCGACACTAGGTCAAGCACGACCGTATGCCATGGTTAAGGCGTTTTGACACCTCCGGCCCCACCACCACAATATTTGTCATCACCCAAGAGCCCGAACGGCCCTTAACTATAGCTCCACGACTCCCCGTGCATCCTAACATCCATAATTGCACACACAACTGTGCTGGCGCACGGCCGGATCCTGTGCATCCTACGGCTCTCGAAACCGGTTCAAGTAATCTCGGCTCCACGGCTCCAGAACTGCCATATTTGCACACACGACTTTGCTGCCGCACGGCCGGTTCCTATGCGTCCTACGGCTCCTCGCACCAAGTCAAGCACGCCCATGCACCATGGTTAAGGCGTTTTAACACCTTTGGCCTCTCCACCACAGCATTTATTAACGCCCAAGAACCCGAATGGCCCTTAACCATGGCTCCACAAACTCTAGAACCGCCATATTTGCACACACGACTATGCTACCGCACGCCCGCCTTCCTCGCATGTCCTATAGCTCTCGACACTAGGTCAAGCACGACCGTATGCCGGTTAAGGCGTTTTGACGCCTCGGCCTTACCACCACAATATTTGTCATCACCCGAGAGCCCGAACGGCCCTTAACTATAGCTCCACGACTCCGTAACATCCATAATTGCACACACGACCGTGCCGCCGCACGCCCGGATCCCGTGCATCCTACGGCTCTCGGCACCGGGTCAAGCACGCCCGTACGCCATGGTTAAGCCATTTTGATGCCTCTCACCTCTCCACCATAGAGTTTTTCATCACCCGAGAGCCCGAAGGGCCCTTAACCACGCCTCCACGGCCGCAAAACCGCCATATTTGCACACACGACCATGCCGCCGCACGGCCGGTTCCAACGCATCCTATGGCTCTCGGACCGAGTCAAGCATGCCCGTACGCCATGGTTAAGGAATTTTGACACCTCTCCGTCCTCTCTACCACAGCGTTTGCCATCGCTCGAGAGCCCGAACGGCCCTTAACCTTGGCTCCACGGCTCCGAACCGCCATATTTGCACACACGACCATGCCGCCGCACGGCCGGTTCCTAACGCATCCTATGGCTCCCGGCACCGAGTCAAGCATGCCCGTACGCCATGGTTAAGGCATTTTGACACCTCTAGCCTCTCCACCACAGCGTTTGTTGCCGCCGAGAACCCGAATGGCCCTTATCCATGGCTCCACAGGCTCTAGAACCGCCATATTTGCACACACGAATATGCTACCGCACAAATGGTTCGTGCGTGTCCTACAGCTCTTGACACTAGGTCAAGCATGACCGTATGCCATGGTTAAGGCGTTTTGATGCCTCCGGCCTCACCACCACAATGTTTGTCATCACCCGAGAGCCCGAACGGCCCTTAACTACAGCTCCACGACCTGCAACATCCATAATTGCACACACGACCGTGCCGCCGCACGGCCGGATCCCGTGCATCCTATGGCTCTCGGCACCGGGTCAAGCACACTTGTACGCCATGGTTAAGCCATTTTGATGCCTCTCACCTCTCCACCATAGAGTTTTCCATCACCCGAGAGCCCGAAGGGCCCTTAACCATGCCTCCACGGCTCCAAAACGCCATATTTGCACACTCGACCATGCCGCCGCACGGCCGGTTCCAACGCATTTTATGGCTCCCGCTCGAGTCAAGCATGCCCGTACGCCATGGTTAAGGCATTTTGACACCTCCGGCCTCTCTACCATAGCGTTTGCCATCACTCGAGAGCCCGAACGGCACTTAACCTCGGCTCCATGGCTCCGAACCGCCATATTTGCACACACGACTTTTTGCCGCCGCACGGCCGGTTCCTCGCGCATCCTACGGCTCCTCGCACCAAGTCAAGCACGCCCATGCACTATGGTTAAGGCGTTTTGACACCGCCGGCCTCTTGACCACAGCATTTGTTGCCGCCCAAGAACCCGAATGGCCCTTAACCATGGCTCCACCACTCTAGAACCGCCATATTTGCACACACGACTATGCTACCGCACAAAATGGTTCCTACGTGTCCTACAAAGACTCGACACTAGGTCAAGCACGACCGTATGCCATGGTTAAGGCGTTTTGACACCTCCGGCCCCACCACCACAATATTTGTCATCACCCAAGAGCCCGAACGGCCCTTAACTATAGCTCCACGACTCCGTAACATCCATAATTGCACACACAACTGTGCCGGCGCACGGCCGGATCCCGTGCATCCTATGGCTCTCGACCGGTTCAAGCACACCCGTACGCCATGGTTAAGCCATTTTGATGCCTCTCACCTCTCCACCATAGAGGTTTCCATCACCCGAGAGCCCGAAGGGCCCTTAACCATGGCTCCACAAAGAGAAAATTGCCACATTTGCACACACGACCATGCTGCCGCATGGTCGGTTCCAACGCGTCCAATGGCTCCCGCACCGAGTCAAGCAAGCCCGTACGCCATGGTTAAGGCATTTTGACACCTCTCGGCCTCTCTACCATAGCATTTGTCGTCACCGAGAGCCCGAATGGCCCTTAATCTCGGCTCCACGGCTCCGAACCGCCATATTTGCACACACGACTTGCCGCCGCACGGCCGGTTCCTATGCGTCCTACGGCTCCTCGCACCAAGTCAAGCACGCCCATGCACCATGGTTAAGGCGTTTTAACACCTTTGGCCTCTCCACCACAGCATTTATTAACGCCCAAGAACCCGAATGGCCCTTAACCATGGCTCCACAGCTCTAGAACTGCCATATTTGCACACACGACTATGCTACCGCACGCCCGCCTCCCGCATGTCCTATAGCTCTCGACACTAGGTCAAGCACGACCGTATGCCATGGTTAAGGCGTTTTGACGCCTCGGCCTTACCACCACAATATTTGTCATCACCCGAGAGCCCGAACGGCCCTTAACTATAGCTCCACGACTCTGTAACATCCATAATTGCACACACGACTGCCGCCGCACGCCCGATCCCGTGCATCCTACGGCTCTCGGCACCGGGTCAAGCACGCCCGTACGCCATGGTTAAGCCATTTTGATGCCTCTCACCTCTCCACCATAGAGTTTTTCATCACCCGAGAGCCCGAAGGGCCCTTAACCACAGCTCCACGGCCGCAAAACCGCCATATTTGCACACACGACCATGCCGCCGCACGGCGGTTCCAACGCATCCTATGGCTCTCGGACCGAGTCAAGCATGCCCGTACGCCATGGTTAAGGAATTTTGACACCTCTGGCCTCTCTACCATAGCGTTTGCCATCGCCGAGAGCCCGAACGGCCCTTAACCTTGGCTCCACGGCTCCGTAACCGCCATATTTGCACACACGACCATGCCGCCGCACGGCCGGGCCTAACGCATCCTATGGCTCCCGGCACCGAGTCAAGCATGCCCGTACGCCATGGTTAAGGCATTTTGACACCTCTAGCCTCTCCACCACAGCGTTTGTTGCCGCCTCGAGAACCCGAATGGCCCTTAACCATGGCTCCACAAACTCTAGAACCGCCATATTTGCACACACGAATATGCTACCGCACAAATGTTCGTGCGTGTCCTACAACTCTTGACACTAGGTCAAGCATGACCGTATGCCATGGTTAAGGCGTTTTGATGCCTCCGGCCTCACCACCACAATGTTTGTCATCACCCGAGAGCCCGAACGGCCCTTAACTACAGCTCCCACGACTCCTGAACATCCATAATTGCACACACGACGTGCCGCCGCACGGCCGGATCCCGTGCATCCTATGGCTCTCGGCACCGGGTCAAGCACACTTGTACGCCATGGTTAAGCCATTTTGATGCCTCTCACCTCTCCACCATAGAGTTTTCCATCACCCGAGAGCCCGAAGGGCCCTTAACCATGCCTCCACGGCTCCAAAACCGCCATATTTGCACACTCGACCATGCCGCCGCACGGTCGGTTCCAACGCATTTTATGGCTCCCGCTCCGAGTCAAGCATGCCCGTACGCCATGGTTAAGGCATTTTGACACCTCCGGCCTCTCTACCATAGCGTTTGCCATCACTCGAGAGCCCGAACGGCACTTAACCTCGGCTCCATGGCTCCGTAACCGCCATATTTGCACACACGACTTTGCCGCCGCACGGCCGGTTCCTCGCGCATCCTACGGCTCCTCGCACCAAGTCAAGCACGCCCATGCACTATGGTTAAGGCGTTTTGACACCGCCGGCCTCTTGACCACAGCATTTGTTGCCGCCCAAGAACCCGAATGGCCCTTAACCATGGCTCCACCACTCTAGAACCGCCATATTTGCACACACGACTATGCTACCGCACAAATGGTTCCTACGTGTCCTACAAAGCACTCGACACTAGGTCAAGCACGACCGTATGCCATGGTTAAGGCGTTTTGACACCTCCGGCCCCACCACCACAATATTTGTCATCACCCAAGAGCCCGAACGGCCCTTAACTATAGCTCCACGACTCCGTAACATCCATAATTGCACACACAACTGCAGTCCGGCGCACGGCCGGATCCCGTGCATCCAATGGCTCTCGGCACCGGTTCAAGCACACCCGTACGCCATGGTTAAGCCATTTTGATGCCTCTCACCTCTCCACCATAGAGGTTTCCATCACCCGAGAGCCCGAAGGGCCCTTAACCATGGCTCCACAGCCAAAAAATTGCCACATTTGCACACACGACCATGCCGCCGCATGGTCGGTTCCAACGCGTCCAATGGCTCCCCGACCGAGTCAAGCAAGCCCGTACGCCATGGTTAAGGCATTTTGACACCTCTGGCCTCTCTACCATAGCGTTTGTCGTCACTCGAGAGCCTGAAGGGCCCTTAACCTCGGCTCCACGGCTCCAGAACTGCCATATTTGCACACACGACTATGCTGCCGCACGGCCGGTTCCTATGCGTCCTACGGCTCCCCGCACCAAGTCAAGCACGCCCATGCACCATGGTTAAGGCGTTTTAACACCTTTGGCCTCTCCACCACAGCGTTTATTACCGCCCCCGAGAACCCGAATGGCCCTTAACCATGGCTCCATAGCTCTAGAACCGCCATATTTGCACACACGACTATGCTACCGCACGCCCGCTTCCTGCATGTCCTATAGCTCTCGACACTAGGTCAAGCACGACCGTATGCCATGGTTAAGGCGTTTTGACGCCTCCGGCCTCACCACCACAATATTTGTCATCACCCGAGAGCCCGAACGGCCATTAACTATAGCTCCACGACTCTGCATCCATAATTGCACACACGACCGTGCCGCCGCACAACCCGGATCCCGTGCATCCTACGGTTCTCGGCACCGGGTCAAGCACGCCCGTACGCCATGGTTAAGCCATTTTTATGCCTCTCACCTCTCCACCATAGAGTTTTTCATCACCCGAGAGCCCGAAGGGCCCTTAACCACCGCTCCACGGCCGCAAAACCGCCATATTTGCACACACGACCATGCCGCCGCACGGCCGGTTCCAACGCATCCTATGGCTCTTGGCACCGAGTCAAGCATGCCCGTACGCCATAGTTAAGGCATTTTGACACCTCTGGCCTCTCTACCATAGCGTTTCCCATCGCTCGAGAGCCTGAACGGCCCTTAATCTTGGCTCCATGGCTCCAGAACCGCCATATTTGCACACACGACCATGCCGCCGCACGGCCGCTCCAACGCATCCTATGGCTCCTAGCACCGAGTCAAGCATGCCCGTACGCCATGGTTAAGGCATTTTGACACCTCTAGCCTCTCCACCACAGCGTTTGTTGCCGCCGAGAACCCGAATGGCCCTTAACCATGGCTCCACAAACTCTAGAACCGCCATATTTGCACACACGAATATGCTACCGCACAAACCGGTTCGTGCGTGTCCTACAAATCTTGACACTAGGTCAAGCATGACCGTATGCCATGGTTAAGGCGTTTTGATGCCTCGGCCTCACCACCACAATGTTTGTCATCACCCGAGAGCCCGAACGGCCCTTAACTACAGCTCCACGACTCCAACATCCATAATTGCACACACGACCGTGCCGCCGCACGGTCCGGATCCCGTGCATTCTATGGCTCTCGGCACCGGGTCAAGCACGCCCGTACGCCATGGTTAAGCCATTTTGATGCCTCTCACCTCTCCACCATAGAGTTTTCCATCACCCGAGAGCCCGAAGGGCCCTTAACCATGCCTCCACGGCTCCAAAACCGCCATATTTGCACACTCAACCATGCCGCCGCATGGTCGGTTCCAACGCATTTTATGGCTCCCGGCTCTGGGTCAAGCTTGCCCGTACGCATGGTTAAGGCATTTTGACACCTCTGGCCTCTCTACCATAGCGTTTGCCGTCACTTGAGAGTCCGAACGGCACTTAACCTCGGCTCCACGGCTCCGTAACCGCCATATTTGCACACACGACTTTGCCGCCGCACGGCCGGTTCCCGCGCATCCTACGGCTCCTCGCACCAAGTCAAGCATGCCCATGCACTATGGTTAAGGCGTTTTGACACCGCCGGCCTCTCGACCATAGCATTTGTTGCCGCCCAAGAACCCGAATGGCCCTTAACCATGGCTCCACCGCTCTACAACTGCCATATTTGCACACACGACTATGCTACCGCATAGCCGGTTCCTACGTGTCCTACAAACTCGACACTAGGTCAAGCACGACCGTATGCCATGGTTAAGGCGTTTTGACACCTCCGGCCCCACCACCACAATGTTTGTCATCACCCGAGAGCCCGAACGGCCCTTAACTATAGCTCCATGACTCCGAACATCCATAATTGCACACACGACTGTGCCGGCGCACGGCCGGATCCCGTGCATCCTACGGCTCTCGGCACCGGTTCAAGCACACCCGTACGCCATGGTTAAGCCATTTTGATGCCTCTCACCTCTCCACCATAGAGTTTTCCATCACCCGAGAGCCCGAAGGGGCCCCCATGGCTCCACGGCGGTAAACCGCCACATTTGCACACACGACCATGCCGCCGCATGGTGGGTTCCAACGCGTCCTATGGCTCCCTAAGACCGAGTCAAGCAAGCCCGTACGCCATGGTTAAGGCATTTTGACACCTCCGGCCTCTCTACCATAGCATTTGTCGTCGCTCAAGAGCCCGAACGGCCCTTAACCTCGGCTCCACGGCTCCGAACCGCCATATTTGCACACACGACTTTGCCGCCGCACGGCCGGTTCCTATGCGTCCTACGGCTCCTCGCACCAAGTCAAGCACGCCCATGCACCATGGTTAAGGCGTTTTAACACCTTTGGCCTCTCCACCACAGCGTTTATTACCACCCGAGAACCCGAATGGCCCTTAACCATGGCTCCACGCTCTAGAACTACCATATTTACACACACGACTATGCTACCGCACAAAATGCTTCTTGCATGTCCTATAGCTCTCGACACTATGTCAAGCACGACCGTATGCCATGGTTAAGGTGTTTTGACGCCTCGGCCTCACCACCACAATATTTGTCATCACCCGAGAGCCCGAACGGCCCTTAACTATAGCTCCACGACTCCAAACATCCATAATTGCACACACGACCGTGCCGCCGCACGCCCGGATCCCGTGCATCCTACGGCTCTCAAGACCGGGTCAAACACACCCGACGCCATGGTTAAGCCATTTTGATGCCTCTCACCTCTCCACCATAGAGTTTTTCATCACCCGAGAGCCCGAAGGCCCCTTAACCACATGCTCCACGGCTCGCAAAACCGCCATATTTGCACACACGACCATGCTTGTTGCCCCCGCACTAGAACCGCCATATTTGCACACACGAATATGCTCGGTTCGTGCGTGTCCTACAGCTCTTGACACTAGGTCGGGAATGACCGTATGCCATGGTTAAGGAGTTTTGATGCCTCCGGCCTCACCACCACAATGTTTGTCATCACCCGAGAGCCCGAACGGCCCTTAACTACAGCTCCACGACCTGCAACATCCATAATTGCACACACGACTATGCCGCCGCACGGCCGGATCCCGTGCATCCTATGGCTCTCGACACCGGTCAAGCACGCCCGTACGCCATGGTTAAGCCATTTTGATGCCTCTCACCTCTCCACCATAGAGTTTTCCATCACCTAAGAGCCCGAAGGGCCCTTAACCATGCCTCCACGGCTCCAAAACCGCCATATTTGCACACTCGACCATGCCGCCGCATGGTCGGTTCCAACGCATTTTATGGCTCCCGCTCCGAGTCAAGCATGCCCGTATGCCATGGTTAAGGCATTTTGACACCTCTCGGGCCTTTCTACCATAGCGTTTGCCGTCACTCAGAGCCTAAACGGCACTTAACCTCGGCTCCACGGCTCCAGAACTGCCATATTTGCACACACGACTTTGCTGCCGCACGGCCGGTTCCTGTGCATCCTATGGCTCCTCGCACCAAGTCAAGCACGCCCATGCACTATGGTTAAGGCATTTTGACACCGCTGGCCTCTCGACCACAGCATTTGTTGCTGCCCAAGAACCCGAATGGCCCTTAACCATGGCTCCACCACTCTAGAACCGCCATATTTGCACACACGACTATGCTACCGCACAAATTGGTTCCTACGTGTCCTACAGCTCTCGACACTAGGTCAAGCACGACCGTATGCCATGGTTAAGGCGTTTTGACACCTCCGGCCCCACCACCACAATGTTTGTCATCACCCGAGAGCCCGAACGGCCCTTAACTATAGCTCCACGACTCCGAACATCCATAATTGCACACACGACCGTGCCGGCGCACGCCCGGATCCCGTGCATCCTACGGCTCTCGACACCGGTTCAAGCACACCCGTACGCCATGGTTAAGCCATTTTGATGCCTCTCACCTCTCCACCATAGAGTTTTCCATCACCCGAGAGCCCGAAGGGCCCTTAACCATGGCTCCACGGCGGTAAAACCGCCACATTTGCACACACGACCATGCCGCCGCATGGTCGGTTCCAACGCGTCCTATGGCTCCCGACCGAGTCAAGCAAGCCCGTACGCCATGGTTAAGGCATTTTGACACCTCTCGGCCTCTCTACCATAGCATTTGTCGTTGCTCGAGAGCCTGAACGGCCTTTAACCTCGGCTCCACGACTCCAGAACTGCCATATTTGCACACACAACTTTGCTGCCGCACGGTCGGTTCCTATGCGTCCTACGGCTCCTCGCACCAAGTCAAGCACGGCCATGCACCATGGTTAAGGCATTTTAACACCTTTGGCCTCTCCACCACAGCGTTTATTACCACCCGAGAACCCGAATGGCCCTTAACCATGGCTCCACAGCTCTAGAACTGCCATATTTACACACACGACTATGCTACCGCACAGCTAGTTCCTGCATGTCCTATAGCTCTCGACACTAGGTCAAGCACGACCGTATGCCATGGTTAAGGTGTTTTGACGCCCGGCCTCACCACCACAATATTTGTCATCACCCGAGAGCCCGAACGGCCCTTAACTACAGCTCCACGACTCCAGAACATCCATAATTGCACACACGACTGCCGCCGCACGCCGGATCCCGTGCATCCTACGGCTCTCGGCACCGGGTCAAACACACCCGTACGCCATGGTTAAGCCATTTTGATGCCTCTCACCTCTCCACCATAGAGTTTTTCATCACCCGAGAGCCTGAAGGGCCCTTAACCACAGCTCCACGGCTGCAAAACTGCCATATTTGCACACACGACCATGCTGCCGCACAGCCGGTTCGTGCGTGTCCTACAGCTCTTGACACTAGGTCAAGCATGACCGTATGCCATGGTTAAGGAGTTTTGATGCCTCTGGCCTCACCACCACAATGTTTGTCATCACCCGAGAGCCTGAACGGCCCTTAACTACAGCTCCACGACTCCAGAACATCCATAATTGCACACACGACTGTGCTGCCGCACGGTCGGATCCTGTGCATCCTATGGCTCTCGGCACCGGGTCAAGCACGCCTGTACGCCATGGTTAAGCCATTTTGATGCCTCTCACCTCTCCACCATAGAGTTTTCCATCACCTAAGAGCCTGAAGGGCCCTTAACCATGCCTCCACGGCTCCAAAACTGCCATATTTGCACACTCGACCATGCTGCCGCATGGTCGGTTCCAACGCATTTTATGGCTCCCGGCTCTGAGTCAAGCATGCCTGTATGCCATGGTTAAGGCATTTTGACACCTCTGGCCTTTCTACCATAGCGTTTGCCGTCACTCAAGAGCCTAAACGGCACTTAACCTCGGCTCCACGGCTCCAGAACTGCCATATTTGCACACACGACTTTGCTGCCGCACGGCCGGTTCCTACGCATCCTATGGCTCCTCGCACCAAGTCAAGCACGCCCATGCACTATGGTTAAGGCATTTTGACACCGCTGGCCTCTCGACCACAGCATTTGTTGCCGCCCAAGAACCCGAATGGCCCTTAACCATGGCAACACCACTCTAGAACTGCCATATTTGCACACACGACTATGCTACCGCACAGCCGGTTCCTACGTGTCCTACAGCTCTCGACACTAGTTCAAGCACGACCGTATGCCATGGTTAAGGCATTTTGACACCTCTGGCCCCACCACCACAATGTTTGTCATCACCCGAGAGCCCGAACGGCCCTTAACTATAGCTCCACGACCTGTAACATCCATAATTGCACACACGACGTGCCGGCGCACGCCCGGATCCCGTGCATCCTACGGCTCTCGACACCGGTTCAAGCACACCCGTACGCCATGGTTAAGCCATTTTGATGCCTCTCACCTCTCCACCATAGAGTTTTCCATCACTTGAGAGCCTGAAGGGCCCTTAACCATGGCTCCATGGCGGTAAAACTGCCACATTTGCACACACGACCATGCTGCCGCATGGTCGGTTCCAACGCGTCCTATGGCTCCCGACCGAGTCAAGCAAGCCCGTACGCCATGGTTAAGGCATTTTGACACCTCTGGCCTCTCTACCATAGCATTTGTCGTCGCTCGAGAGCCTCAACGGCCTTTAACCTCGGCTCCACGACTCCAGAACTGCCATATTTGCACACACGACTTTGCTGCCGCACGGTCGGTTCCTATGCGTCCTACGGCTCCTCGCACCAAGTCAAGCACGCCCATGCACCATGGTTAAGGCATTTTAACACCTTTGGCCTCTCCACCACAGCATTTATTACTGCCCGAGAACCCGAATGGCCCTTAACCATGGCTCCACAGGCTCTAGAACCGCCATATTTGCACACACGACTATGCTACCGCACGGCCATTTCATGCATGTCCTATAGCTCTGGACACTAGGTCAAGCACGATCGTATGCCATGGTTAACGCATTTTGATGCCTCTGGCCTCACCACCACAATATTTGTCATCACCCGAGAGCCCGAACGGCCCTTAACTATAGCTCCACGACTCCAGAACATCCATAATTGCACACACGACTGCCGCGCACGGCCCGGATCCCCGTGCATCCTACGGCTCTCGGCACCGGGTCAAGCACGCCCGTACGCCATGGTTAAGCCATTTTGATGCCTCTCACCTCTCCACCATAGAGTTTTTCATCACCCGAGAGCCTGAAGGGCCCTTAACTACAGCTCCACGACTCCAGAACATCCATAATTGCACACACGACTGTGCTGCCGCACGGCCGGTTCCAACGCATCCTATGGCTCTCGGCACCGAGTCAAGCATGCCCGTACGCCATGGTTAAGGCATTTTGACACCTCTAGCCTCTCTACCATAGCGTTTGCCATCGCTCGAGAGCCTGAACGGCCCTTAACCTTGGCTCCACGGCTCTAGAACTGCCATATTTGCACACACGACCATGCTGCCGCACGGCCGGTTCCAACGCATCCTATGGCTCCCGGCACTGAGTCAAGCATGCCCGTACGCCATGGTTAAGGCATTTTGACACCTCTGGCCTCTCCACCACAGCGTTTGTTGCCGCCCGAGAACCCGAATGGCCCTTAACCATGGTTCCACAGCTCTAGAACTGCCATATTTGCACACACGACTATGCTACCGCACGCCCGGTTCGTGCGTGTCCTGGGCTCTTGACACTAGGTCAAGCATGACCGTATGCCATGGTTAAGGCATTTTGATGCCTTCCGGCCTCACCACCACAATGTTTGTCATCACCCGAGAGCCTGAACGGCCCTTAACTATGCCTCCACGACTCCAGAACATCCATAATTGCACACACGACCGTGCTGCCGCACGGTCGGATCCTATGCATCCTATGGCTCTCGGCACCGGGTCAAGCACGCCCGTACGCCATGGTTAAGCCATTTTGATGCCTCTCACCTCTCCACCATAGAGTTTTCCATCACCCGAGAGCCTGAAGGGCCCTTAACCATGCCTCCACGGCTCCAAAACTGCCATATTTGCACACTCGACCATGCCGCCGCACGGCCGGTTCCAACGCATTTTATGGCTCCCGGCTCTGAGTCAAGCATGCCCGTACGCCATGGTTAAGGCATTTTGGCACCTCTGGCCTCTCTACCATAGCGGTCGCCGTCACTCGAGAGCCTAAACGGCACTTAACCTCGGCTCCACGGCTCCGTAACCGCCATATTTGCACA
>JAENPR010001428.1:0-155000 GCA_018135685.1 Themeda triandra | reverse complement strand
GATACTATGATCATCTAAAGAAATGAGAAAAATACAGTATAATTACATCCCTACATGTCAGCACTCAGCAGCGCCGGAGAGGTGATCCACGCATCCTTATCCATCGATAGCCAAAGAATGCAGGTTCACCATCGGCGGCGGAGGAGATTGTGGCAAAGTAGATCACGGCAGCTAGATATTGATGACTGATCGATGCAAGAGACGAAGAACTGCAGGCACGGCCACTGATCCACACGCTATCGACTATCAGAAACACCTCGAGATAAATGGGATCAAGAAACGACAAAATCAATTTAATCAACGACTCGATCTGCAAGCCGCAATCAAAATTATACTGAACATACCTCGATTGCACGGGCTGGGAGTCAGGACGCACGCGTCCTCGCTCCGTCTGCAAGGGCTGGGAGTCGGGACATCGCCGTAGTGAGCAGCGCCAGAGCGAGATGGCCATGCCGCCGCTGTCATGGACCGAGCCGGCGGCACCAGGAGCACCTGTACGAGGCGACGACGCAAAATCCGCCAGGCAAAGAGCGCTGCCACCACCACCGGTGAAGGAAAGAGCCGAGGCGTCGCCCTGCCTCCGGTACCGCCGGGACTCCATCCACACGGGCTGGGAGTCGGGATCTGATCCACTTGGGCAGAGACATGGGCAGAGACGACGGAACCAGAAGAACCTCTGCCAGGGCAAGGGAGCGCCTGGAAGCCGCTTTGAATGCCCGATCCCAGAGGCAGCGCCGCCACACCCAACCTGGATTCTTCGGCCTTCCTCCGCGGAATACTCTGGGGAGCCCTTGCCGAGCCTGGCCACGGCCCTCGCCAAGCATCGAGAAGGCTGGAGTCGACGCTGCGTCCGCGTTGGAGGGGCCGCCGCCGACGTCAGGAAGGTGGACGGGGCAGCGCGCTGCAGAGGGCAGATGGAGGAACTACCACCATCGTCGAGGGCGGGGCAGCGCCGCCGAGGTGCAGGGGAGGGACGCCGCCTCTTGCCGCCAGGGCCATCGGTGGTGCTGGGAGCCCACCGCCGCCACCATAGTTTGAGAGGGGCGCAGACGAGAGAATGAGATAGGGGAGGGCGACGTAGTTGAAATATCTCGATCCTTTCGGCATAAAAATCGGACAGAATTTTCTTTTCTTTTTTTTTACATGGATCGGATGGATTTTCTTCATTAGCGTGCCTCCACCTCCGTCATCTGTCCGTTAGCTACGACATTGCGGGAGGCTGGCGGAACGCTCGCGTGCCTACCATAACTGGTGGGAGTAGATACGCGTAAGAGTATAATGAAATTTCCCTATATATATATATATATATATATATATATATATATATATATATTCCATTATACTCTTACGAGTATCTACTCCCACCTCCTAATACACGCACGCCAGCGTCCCGCAGCCCCGCGCACGTACCTATCTAATGGGCCGGCAGATGACGGCGTTATCCTGAGCACACACAGTTTAAAATTATTTGGACCCGAAGGGCCCAGCCTCATCCCCTCCCGATTCCTCGCAGCAACAGCCGCCGTCGCCTTCTCCTAAAGCCGCCGTCGCCTTCTCCTAAAGCCGCCTCCCGGAGATCCACCGCTCCCTCCCTCTCACCTCCGGTGTCGCTCCTACCACGGCGCGACATCGCTCCCCATCCGGATTCCACTGGTGGCGGCGACGAGCAACCTCCCATCGCGAATTTATGGCTAGTCCCTGGACCAGCAGCGGGCCTCAGATGGTCGAGGGCTCCCGGTGGCGTCGTCCCCTAGCCTGTTCCCCCACGGCGGCGGCACGATCTACTCTACTCACGGCATCCCGTTCCCCCAACCCGCGGGCACAGTAGCCCTAGCGGCGTGCAGCTTCCCCCTTGCCAATCCGAGGGCGCATCCTCCCCGGTCCCCTCCACTGGCTGCAGCTGACGGAAGCCCAAGGCGATGAATCCGGGGAATGGGGCGGCGCCCGCGTGGACCCCTGGATCCCTCGCAGGTCTCTCACGCGCCAACGGGGGCGGCGGCGGCAGCAGTGCCCCTGTACGTTTTAGCCATTCGCACTTCCTTGTCAGCAGTTTCCTCCCATCAGTTCGTCTTTCGCCGTTCGCCATTGACTATAATGCCGTATTAGTGACTCGCGCGCTGTCCGGCAAGCAGCCAGTTATCACGAAAGAGGTACGACTCATTCGTATACTGCATCTTTGTGATTTCATTCATCTACTTGCGTCCATGCTTCTCTTCTTTTCTTTTACCGTATTCTACAGACGGCATCGGCATCTCGGACCACGCCGGTGCTGCTTCCTCCGGATCCCTGCTGCACTCATCACACTCCAAAATCCAGGTATGGTTCAGACACTCCAAAATCTTCCTTTTCGATCTGCTCATCCCGCTTGGTTAATAATACTATAGTTCTCTTTTTTATTAGAAGATGGAAACTAGCAGGCATGTTAATGGTGTCTGCAATTGTTTTCAAAAAAGTCATCTATACAAATGATTTCCGAAAAAGTGTATTTTCATATACCTTTTCAGATAAGAGTATGCTTGGATACATTTTTATATCATCATAGTACCATGTGATACTTTTCAGAAAGTGTCGACTGATACTTGTATCTCCCTGTTATTTTTCAACAGTAGATTGATCATCAGGTTGAATGCAGGTGCTTATTCGTTCTACAACTTGTATGCGCCATTAAATGGATTTCGAATCAGATTGTCAAAAAGTTTCGGCATCCAAAGTATCAGTATATACTCAAGTAGCAGTATATACTCTCAATTTCTAAATCTCAGTTTCATTGTAAAGTATCAGTATATACTCAAGTAGCATAATATAGTATCCATTATTCTATGGTGCCTGAAGGATAGGATCATGAAAGAGTATGGAGTATATTTCATACTGAGTAGCATTTTTTAGGTGTAGAATTAGTATGAGTTTTGCAAAGGAGATGTAGTCAATTAACTTGAAGTTATTTCAGGTTTTATTGTTTTAGTATGCATTGATGCATGCCCATAATAAAAGTATGGACCTATACATTTATTTCTCTCTTTTTTTTGAGACGACCTATACATTCATTCCATGACAGAGTACTAGTTCATATATTCATTTAGTACTGTTGCAATCGACAGTAAGAGTATTGTGCAGTTATCAGGTTTGTGCTTAAAACAGTACCGTACATGTATATACTAGCTTACAGAGTATATATATGGTCCAAATTTTGTAATTAAATTTTAGTCCCCTCGATACATACTTAAAAAAAAACAACTAGGTATATACACATACTACTATATATAAGCGGTGTATTCAATACTCTGAAAAAAAAGTCACGATGGGAAAAAGGTGTATGCACTAATACTCTATAGTATTTTCTGTGTATGTGTATATACCTAGTATTTAATAAAGTATGTCTTCATACTTTTATTCTACTACGTATGTGTCCATACTTGGCATTAGAAGATGCAAAGCCAATTGTTTCAAAAAAGATGCAAAGCCAAAGTGGCAATTGATTTTTTTTTTTTTAAAAAAATTAGCCATTGGCCGAAGTCCACGGCCAGGAGCTCCGATTATTGCTCAATATAATAAATAATATCTACGTACATATATCAAACTCAGTTTGCATGCCTCCATCCACAAACCCTCCCGTCCTCTCCGTTAGCTGTGTCCGTTACTTTTAGGTGGGAGTACATAGTCGTGAGAGTATAAAACACCTGTCCTTATATATATATATATATATATATATATATATATATATATATATATATATATATATATAGGGAAAGTATTTTCTACTCTCTCTCTCTCTCTCTCTCTCTCTCTATATATATATATATATATATATATATATATATATATATATATATATATATATATATATATATATATATATATATATATATATATATATATATATATATATATATATATATATATAGGGAGCCATGGGCTTCCAATAAGGTAGGGAAAGCCCTGACCAGACTAGCTGGTTTGGTGGCACCCACGTGGGCACCCAACCGAACCAGCACCCACGTGGGCAGGTGGTGGCGATGCAACCCCACCCGCCGGGTTCAGACCGCACCCGTTCAAATTCATTTGAATCACTCTCGTATCAAAAAAAAGAAAAAAGAAAGAAAAATCTCGCATCTCCCCAGTGCCGCGGCCGCTGCCACCTTCGACGGCGCGGCCTCCCTCGTCGGCCGGCGGCCCAGCTGGCGGCCCCGCTGCTCCCTCCCACCGGAAGCCCCCTGCTCCCCGCCGTGGTTGACCTGCTGCCCATCCGCGCGCCCCACCAATGATGGCCTCGCGGCGGTGCCCTCCCCGTGGACCGACGGCAGCGCGTCGGCGCCCTCCCAGATGACCGTGGCGGCGCGGCGGCGGCCGTCCCAGAAGACACCTGGCGGCGCGGCGGCGGCCCTCTTCCCCTGGCCCCGACCCGCTCCGGTGCCGGTACCCGTCCCCGCGCAGCGGCAGCACGGCTGCACGGACAACCCTTCCCCACTGGACCTCCCCACGGGCGCCCGCCCTCAACCCACGGCGGCGAACCCAGGGGGTAATCCGAGCAGCGGGGTGCGGCCCGGCTCTGACCCCTGACCAGCGGCGGCGCGGGCGGGCCGATCCGCCGTGGGCGACGTGGGCTCTGCTGCTGGTCTCGTCGCCCATCCCCGCGGCCCTCCCGGTGACTCGCAACGCGGCCAGGCCGCCCGCGGCGGCGTATTCACGGACGCCAAGGATAGGCCGGGGGCGAACTCGCCGGACATCAGCGGCTTGCAGCGCGCGCGCCCGGACTAATGACGCCGTGGCCCCGCCCCCTCCCCAACCATGGCGACGCACCTTTCGCTTCCTCGGACGAGCGGCACGGCTGGATGCGTCCCTGACAAAGCTCCGGAGCGAGTCGTGGGTAGCGGCCGCTCTCCCACCAACAGCTCACCGCCTGGACTACTCCGCCATGGAAACTGATGGGGATGGGGACGGGGACGGCGAGGGCAGGGGCGATGCGAGCTCGGCGCCAGCCCTGCTCCCTCCCGGTGCGCGGACTACTCCCCAGGTCTGTACGCATTTGGTTTCAAATTTGTATGCATCTCCTTTGTCGTTCCCCTCCCCAGGTCTGCAAGCCATGGTGGCGTCTGAGGGGCGACTTCAACCCCGGAGGCACGGCAACTTCGACGTCATCCACGCGAACGACTCCACACGACGAGCAAGGTGCTGCTGTAGGTACAGATCAGCGGCGAGCAGGGATCTTGCTAGCTTGTAGTACTAATTGGCTTGTGGATTTTTTATCCTTCTCGTGATAATATACAAGCAGTAGTACTAATTGGCTTGTAGATTTGTTTTAATTCCTCTCTACTCTTGATTCTTTTTGTCTGTATGCACACATGATGGAATTGTCGATGGATGTTGTGCTTGTTGTTTCTCCTTGCCAAGGTGATGCTCCTCCGAACCGAGCCTCCTAAATCCTCAGTGTTTTTTTTTTTCTGATGATTTCATTTGCAGTCTGCTGGCATTATATGCATTTTTTACTTGTTTTACGATGAAGGATAAACTAACTTGATATGCATTTTTACAATGACTTGGTATGTAGTCTCCTCAATCCTCATTTTTTCTGATTCATATGCATGCTGCCAGTGAATGTTGATTGCTTGAATGAACAATAAATGTGAATATGCATAAAAAATTGTCTCTAGTTTTTATGCATGCTGTGTGATCCTTATATGCTTCCTGTGATGTGAGGAATGCCCAAGGCGTGCGGGCTGCAGCGTGCTGCTGATCCGGTGACTGGGAGCTAGCTGCGGCTGCCCGGCTTCCCATCTCCACGCGACGAGCGGAAGCAGCCCACCTCTTGCCTCCACACGACGAGCGGCGGCTGAATTATGTGTATGCTTCTACACTTCTATACATTGTTGATGCATAATTATAGACATTTTTTAGCAGTTTCTATGTGTTTTTTATTGCAGGAAATGAAGGGCTACAAACGACGATGACATGCGACCTTGATGTGGCGGAGGCCCCTCACAACTACATGAAGAAGAAGGTTGACGTCCCCGCGTTCCGTGTCATGGCACATGAGTGATTTCTATGCAGGGTAGGTACATGTTCGTATGCCCTCCATCTCCAATGGCGTGCTGCTCCCTAGATCGGCGGCCACGGCTCCCAGCGGTGGGTCTCCTCTATATGCATTGTTCGTACACAGTTATATACATTGTGGGTGCACAATTTTTAATTTTTATACATGGTTCTATGCATTATTTGTGTTGGGGTTAACATAATGCATTGTTCACTACTAATTATACGCTCTTGAAAGTTCGAGAAAATGTTTTTTTTTGGGTGGGTGGGGGGAGGGCTGTCACATTTTTGATAAAAGACCCCCCCCCCCTCCCCCCCCACATTGTTTATGCCGGTCTGCCGGTCTGCAGGAAAGGTTTGTATGCATTTGGCTTACAGGAAAGGTTTCCATAATTTTTTATGCATTGAGAGGCTTCTATATGCATCCCTTTAGAAGTTTATATGCATCCTTATATAGGTGTATATGCATTGCGGGATGTTGCCCGTGGCGAGTAGGATAGGGGTGCGGCCGACGGGACGGAGGATGGAAAGTGGCACTCTCTCCCTTCTACCCGTCGGTGCCCTCCATCCCCAACTCGACGATGGCAACAAGATCCATGGTGGCAGCAACCTCCTCTCCTCGTGATCCGTTTGCGCGGCCTCACGTCCGTGGTAGAATTTGGTTTTTATGCACATTTTGTAGTACCTTTTATGCTTTTGATTTGGTTTGTATGCACTTACAGATTGGTTTGTATGCACTTGCACTGTGATCGGGGGTCGCAATGAGAGCACACTTTTTATATGCATTTATTGGAGCGCGGTTACATGCATAGCACAATTTTACATGGTTGTATACATTGTTGGCGCAACTATATATGCATGGTCTCCACGATGGTTTGCAGGTTTTGCAAGGCAACGAAATTATTATATGCACTTTGATATACATTTTTATGCATGTTCTTGTTATGATACACCATGTTCTTGTTCTTAAATAAATTTGTGTGCACAGCTTTCCTAAGCACTTCCATGTGATTAGCTTGCTAAAATTATTATTTTACGTGAGCTCCTCTAGGTGTATATGCATGATAAAATTATTATTTTGCCTCGAACACTGAGGTTTGTATGCATCACAGAGGAGGTTTCGATCCATATTCATATTTTTGTTTTGTCAGCACGCATATAAAAGTGTCTATGCATAATTAAGCTGCCTTGTATGCGATTGGCAAGGTCATCGGGTATCCGAGACATGTGGTCGTGGAGAAGAAGTTTGACGTGCCGGTGCTCCGTGTCCTCATGGTGGTCGCCATCACAAAGAGCACCTCATCGGAAGCACCTTCTTCGCTGCCGGTGAGCCACCGATGACCAAAGCTTCGCCTTTCATGGTGGTTTGTATGCATGATGCCCGGTCGCTCGCCTAGGTTTTTATGCATGATGGAGCTCGATTTTTGGATGATGTTGGCCGAGTTGTATTGTATGCATTGTGGAAATAAAATTTTATACGTTGTTCGAGGACATTCTATACATGTTTATATGCATGTTAATCGAGATCGAAAATGGTGTATGCATGTATGTATGCACGCTGAAACTAAGGGGTCAAAAAATTAGGGGGAGGGCTGATCTATATGTAGGGGTAGATTCGTATGCATGGTGGAATTGTCGCAAGCATGTTTATATGCATGGTGATACGAGAACCAAATGTTTATATGCAATGATAATTTTATATGCAATGATGATTTTGTATGCATTGTTTTAACAATTATCTAAGCATTTACCACACAATTTCTGTTTATAAATGTATGGTGAAATAGTTTTGTATGCATGTTTATTTGCACGGTGAAAATGAGATTGAAATGCTTGTATCCATATCTGATTTGATTGTATGTTTATATTGTAGGGGAGGAAGAGTCCTCGTATGATGGCGATCGCAAGGATGGCTATTGTGTGGGCGAGTGCAAGGATAGGTTTAGATGCATGGTCAAAAACCGTGATATGCATAGTTTAATAGGTTTCTATTGCAATTGAATTCAAATGTCAAATTCAAAGTAGTTTGTGTAATTGTTGGGGAACACTATATGTATTGTTAGAACAGTTATGTGCATTGTTGGAAAATTCAAATGTCATATTTTGTTGGAACGATCACTTGTATGCTCCTACATAAATTTATACGTGTATCATGATGTAGTGTTTCAAGATATTTCTATATCATGTCTCCATCCGAATTGAATTCAAATTTCAAACAAGTCTGTATACATTGTTCGAGCACACTTATATGCATTGTTGAAAAATATATAACGTTGGTGCAAAGTACTTTGTATGCACATGTTGACCGGTGTTATATGCATACTATTATTCAACACGAGCCATAATTAAAATTTCAAATTTTGGAGAAGACTATCATAAATTTGAAATCTGTATGCATCTTTGACTTGTGATTGTATACATCCAATATGTCATCTAAAAATCTTTATACGCATCTTGACCAATGACTATATGCACTCAAATTTGTCACATGTTATGATTCAAATTTTGAATTTATGAATTTCAAAAAATTTCAAAAAATATTCACAATGGATCTTGAATTGTGCGTAAAAATGTCGGGGAGTGCAATGTTGAAAACCGTTTTCAAATCGGATGTTTTGTTGAGGAATTATTGCGAAAAAACGAAGAAATTCGAGTGGATGCGTGCATGTCGGATGTGTCGGCTATGTCGGCTGCGTCGGCCACTGTCGATGTCGGCCCACGTCGGTTAGCGGTCGCTCACGAGGAGGTTTGTATGCATTGTAGAATTGGTTTGTATGCACTCAAATAACAGATTTATATATGTTTGTATGCATTGTCGTGATAAAAAAAAGTCTGTACGCATTCTGACCTAGATTTATATGCGTCCAGTCTGCTGGTTGTGGAGGGGTCCCCCACGTGCGTGCGTCAGCACCTGCATGTGGGTTGGCTGGCTGGTTGGGTGGGGTAGCTCGGGCTTCCAATAACTAAGCTCTGTGCTTCCAATAGCGCCACCATATACATACATACATACACACACACACACACACACACACACACACATATATATATATATATATATATATATAACTTATTCCGTAGCTAGCTACAAATTAACCTCTCCCCCTATATATATATATATATATATATATATATATATATATATATATATATATATATATATATATATATAGGCTTCCAATAGCACCTGGAGAGCCCGAGCCAACCGACTGGTCCGTGGTCCAACCAAAACGAGAGCCAGCCAGACCAGGCAGACCGGAACAGCCAGGTGCATGGCGCCTCCCACCAATGCTCCAAAAGCATCATCGCGGGCCCCGCTTGCCCTTTTTGCGTTAGCTTGGCACGCGCCGCATCTCACGCGCCGACGCGGGAGTGGAACCGCCTGAACCCCACGTGCCGTGTCAGTGGGCGCTGACGGGTCGTCGCGTCGGTCCATTTTTTTTGAAATCCGACCGCTCGATTGTGTTTTCATGCGCCCCCACATAGTTTAGTATTCACTGTTGTGTAGTTTTTATGCTCGTTATTTAGTTTGAGCCATCCGGGGGTAATATGAAAAACGACAGCGCCGTCTTTTTCATTTGGCTGCATCCCGCCGTCGGCTCCGGTGGTCGACGCAGTTCTTCTTCCTCTCTCAAAAAACCCCTATTCCTCTCTCTAGAAACCGTCACGCTTCGCCTCCCGACTCGCATCCACGGCGGCGGTTTTCGCCTTCGACGACCATGGACATCGACGACGGCGGCGACCGCGACGGCACGACGGGCGACGGATCCGGCGCACGCAGCTCTGGCGGTGTTGGTAGCGGCCCTGTTTCCAGCGGAGATGGGAGCGTTCGCGGGACCGGCTCCGGTGGGGAGGCGAGCCACGGCGGTTCAGGCGGCGCCGTTATCGGCCGCGGGTCCGGCGGCAATGGGAGCGGTCGCGGCTCCGGGGACGATGCGACCGCCCGCGGATCCGGTGGCGATGGGAGCGGGCGCGGCTCCGGCGGCCTTGGGAGCGGCCGCGGCTCCCATGGCCATGGGAGCGGGCGCGGTTCCGGCGGCCTTGGGAGCGGCCGCGGCTCCGGTGGCGATGGGAGCGGGCGTGGTTCCGGCGGCGATTGGAGCGGACGCGGTACCGGCGGCCTTGGGAGCGGGCGTGGCTACGGCGGCGATGGGAGCGGACGCGGTTCCGGCGGACTTGGGAGCGAGCGCGGCTGCGGCGGCGATGGGAGCGGGGTCGGGCACATCCCCGAGCACGTCGGCGACGAGCACCCGACCGTTCACGGCCCCGAGGAGGGACGCGGGCACCGCGGTGTCCGCCAGCCTGCGTCGGCACCGGAGGTCCGGGAGGACGCCCACCCGGACGTCGCCGAGGACGGCGCACGGCGAGGACAGGTAAACCTCTCTCCAACATCACAAAAACCCGCCTTTTTGATGCTGATATGTGTGCAAGATTGTTTTTTACTATTAAAAAATGTTGATTTTTGTTCACAACATCATGGTATACTCGTATTTGTGCACAAGATTTGTTTTTCCCCAAGTTTCGGTTCATGATTTTTGTGTATATTAATGTAACATGCATTGTTTTCGTGTAATTAGAGGGCGTATTTTATGCATCATGATAGCAGGGTTGTATACAACCACATTTTTAGCCCTGCCGGTTGTTCAATACAGCAGGGTAGTAAGGTTTCTATGCATGGTTCAACCAAGGTCAAAAATGATTTTTTCTATGCATGTTGAATTGCTGTTATTAAGAAATCCAAAAAAAATGATGATTATGTTATTATGCAAGGTTGCTGGTTAGCACATCAAGTTTTTATGCATGGTAAAATGAAATTTTTGATTTTTGAGGGGAAGGGTGTCTTTTTTGTATGTAGATTGGGGTTCTCACTGGAAGATGTTTTTGAATGCATGGTGGAACAATTTTTTATGCATGTTTATATGCATTGTATGATTTTGCCAGTTTTTGTGTATGTAGACCTTAGAGCTCAAAAGCATACATGCTTGCATACATGGTCAAACAAAATTTTGATTTCTTTTTATACACAATGTACGTATGCTTTTTAGTACAACACATTTATACACACTGTTGAAGCATTACGCTAGTTATATGTCCCTAAAACAATGGGAGGAAGCATTCTCCTATTTTGGCTCTGTTGTTTGGATCACACCAGCTTTTTTAGTATGCCTGTTGCGGGTACTGTTTTTATGCACCATTCATGTAGGTCTGTATGCACCACTATAGCAGTTTTGTATACAAACATCTACAGAACCTCGAATCGGGGTATGTGTGTTTATATACATGGTTGTTTCTGGGATATAGGCACATTTTCAATTTAAATGCATTCTCCGAGGTCATAATTTGCTATACAAACCTGGTTATGCTACTTTAAATTTGAATGCACAATTTAAATTTAATTGCATTAGGGTTAATACATTTTTTTTTATCACCCCTGGTTATGCTACTTTAAATTGCACTACATTTTTTGCTGGATCTTCTAATTTGTTTTGTAACACAAAAGTTGTTATAATTTCTTATTTTTCATGTTAGCAGGGTACCGGGGATGCAACGGTGGCAGCTGGACGGCTTAGCAGCAACGTCTATAGCCGGAAGAGCACAGGGAAGCCCCCATTACGCAAACATTTGGCCCCCAAGCCGTTCCCAAAGCAAACCAGCGCTGACCAAGTTCAGAAGGAATCCACCACCCACCCTGTCCATGATGAAACCGTCACCCACCCCCGCCCATACAGAACCCACCCCCCACCCTGCTCGTAAAAAACCCAGACAACACTTTGTGGACAACGACCCAATCGAAGTAGACTCCGACGAAGATGTCTTCATGACACCAAAGAAAGGCCCCAAGCCCATGCCTCAGCCAGAACATCGGTTAACACGTTCTGCCTCTCGCACAACTAATAAAAAAGCACAAGTTGCCGACGTATGTGATACTCGGGAGCGGCATGTGTCATTCAAGGTGTGTCTTTTATTCCTTACACAAGCAGCTAGGCTTTTCTTGGGGGGCGTGGGTCCCCCCTGTTTGGTTAATGGTTTTTGTGTCCCTAAAATAGTGCGGTTCTGTTGTTTTCCAAGCAGGATGACCAGCCACCAAATGAAAGGAAGCGGAAGTCAGGCAACGATGTAAGTTCATCTAGTAAACCTTCCTTTTTCAAATGCAGACACCCCTTTTGTTCATGAAACGATATATTCAAATTTGCCGTATTTGACTAACAATTTCGTAAACCTTCCTGGTTCATTTTCTAAATTAGGCGAAAGCTGCTGCGGTTGGACCTTCGAGGAAGGCACAAAAAACTGCTGGAGGGGGCCACAACACATCTACCGGCGTTGTAAGTTCAACAACGAAATTGTTGCTCATACAATGATGTTTTTAAACATGCTGATACATGGTCTTATACACATCTGCACGATGACAGTTTTGGTTCTTTTGCATGCGCTGCTGATTTTCTGTATGTCACAGTATATTTTGATCATGCACAACAGTTGTCATGAAATGAAAACATCATTTTCTTGTTTTAGTCCTAGTCTATATGCACTGTAAAATAGTATTTTATGCATGCTGATTGCAGCCCATTAAGACCCCATACATTCCCCGCGCATGTTTTAGGCCTACTCCATATGCACTATAAACAATTATTTTATGCATGCTGACTGCAGCCGATTAAGACCCCATTAAGCCCATTAAGCGGAAGTCATGTTGTTCCATTTGCAATCTTTGCCAAGTTTCAATACGTGCACTGCATTTACATTACTTCTGTTTACCTTTTTTTTTTAATGCACACTTCTTTTGGAAGTGTCCTGTGTGTGTGCACGCAGGTCCTTATTTGATTTTCAAATTTATCTTATGCAGCCCCCACGTTGGAACATCAATTGCTCGGTAGCAACCGTGACCGAGATGGTACAGGGCCTGACCCCTGAACAAGAGGAAGAATTTCTGACAAAGACAGGTTTTCGAGGCCTTCTCGACATCAACATTACTAGAGATGTGTTCCACCCATCATTCCTCCAGTGGATTTATATTAATACCGACCCTCAGTCGATGGTTTTCAACAATGGCCCGGGAAAGGTGATACCATTCACAAAGCATGTTGTGCAGAAAATGCTACATTTTACATGCAGCGGTCTAGGACAATACACTGACACTGAGTGGAAGGTTAAAGTTGGTCAAGCAAAGACTCTGCGCACTGAACTAGGTCTCGAAAAGGCGATACAACTAAATGTTGATTTTTGCCTTGCACGCATCAGACAGGGTGGAATTGATAAGCTCACAAAAAGATGCTTCTTTTTGGTTTTGTTCAACCGGTTCCTTTTCCCGTCAGGTGCGTCATACAAAGTCAACCTCAACCCTCAACTGCTTTTTTTTTGTGATGGACTGCATTGCATTTTAATGTATGCACATATATATGCACTGTCACTGTCAATATATATGCACTGTGGCAGTATACATGTGTGCACTGTTACTTCAGATATATATTCACTGTTACAGCACATTTGTATGCACTGAATGCACCACTGTATAGTTCATTGGGGGAAGTGAGGGCATTGGTGTTATGTTCAATCTTGCACTAATTATATATCATTTTTTATGCACCTTTCTGCACCATGTAGCTACTACATCGCCAATACTGATATTGAGCGCACAAACGACTTGGATCAAATCAGCAACATTGATTGGTGCCACGAGATCTACCTTGACATCCAGAACGGCGTCCGTGAGTTGCATGAGAAAATGCGGACCCCCCAAGTGGCATACACCATTAAAGGATGCAGCATCATATTGGCGGTAAGATCATCGATGCTTTTTGTATACATTCCTTATTTTTTTATGCAGCCGTAGCCTAATGCTCACAGAAAACAAATGCGATATACATCAAATCTCGATAAACATTTGGGTCCTCTTTTATGCTTTCTTCCTACTATACAATGTTTGAACAGTCTGTATGCATTGTAGCAAGGCATTGTATGCACTGTATCTCAGCAATATATGAAGCATGTATAGATTATGCATTTTTGAATAGCAAAGGTATTGTGTAAAGGCCTGACATTTGGATTGCATATTTTCCAACTAATGACAGTTTTTAATATTGACTGCAGCTGGTATATCTGGATTGTGTTCAGCACCGTGAGGGCCCCGAAGATAGGTTTCTGACTCCCCGCATACAAATGTTCACAAACAACATGGTGGTGAACATGATTTCAGACGATGTCAAAAGGGTTGGTCACAGTATTATGGGTTATGGATCTCTGAATGTATGTCTTTGCCCGACCCCCTTTTTGATTTGGTTGCTTTTGTTATTACCATCTTGTTTTTTTCCATGTTGTATACAGCCCTAATTGACCTAACATTTTATACAATCTTTTCACACAGTTCCGCCCGGCCTCCCAGATCTGCTATAATTTGGAGCCTACTGTTGGAAACACCTACATCCCAAAACTTGGCAAAGTGTTGGCTGGGAAGTTAGCAGTGTTAAGGGGGAAGACACGCCGTGAGTTGGAGGCTGTAATTGCTGAATATGACCAAGACATCCAAAAAGAGTGCCACCGCATCGACAAATCAATCAAAGCAATTGCTCTGAAATAGGAAGTAATGCGTAGGAATTTCGACCAGATGATTGATGAGATTATTGCTAATGCTGACCGTGGGGAGGATGATGATGACCATCGGGACAGTCCTACTCATGGTGGCGGCAGTGAAGATGACGATGATGATGGTGACACCCCCCATAAGGGTGGTCACGATTTGGACAGTCATCAGGGTGGCGATGATGACAACACCACAGGTCCAAACTCAGTTTTATATCCATGTTCCATCTGGTTTTTATACATTTACAGAAACACCTAGCCTTTTGCTCATCTTGGTATTTTTTGATTGTTCTTGTTTTCGCTAAGACCAATGCATGCTGTTTTATGTCCTTTTACAAGCTAATTTTTTCATCAAATAATAAGTTTAATATCCAACATGTATTGCAGATCCTGACCCCAGCGAACGGCAAGATAGTCCACGACCAAGACAGCACCAATCATCAAATGATGACATGGAAGGTGCTCAGGACGGCGGTCAGGAGAAAATCCCAGGTCAATATATATTTTACCATGTGTTTCCCATTGTTGATGCGTACATAATACCGTTAGACTTTGTGTTCAGTCAGCACATATTGTAATTTGATAATACCTATGGTCACAACCATGCTGTACTGCAGATCCTAATTGCAGCGAATGAGAAAATAATCCACATCCAAAGGAGAACCAATCAATGGATGATGGGCATAAGGGACGTGCCCCTGTTGTGGTACAAGCTGGACCCATGGATACGGACCAACATAAGGAGGGCAACATTCCTGGTACATCTCTGCATAAAATACACCTTTTATGTGCACAAAATTGGGTGCACACAGCTCCAATCCCTTTTCACGTTCCCATTATAGGACAACCTCATGAAGCCCAATGCGCTAATGTACAACCACCTAACCATTGCAGATCCTAAAAACTGTGAAGGCCCAAGCAGCCCAAACCCAAAGCATGCAGAATCGACGCGAGAGGTCCATGGAGATCAGGCCACTGGCATTTCTCCAGATGCTGCCGAAAATATAGGTCGCAAAAAAAAATAGCCACGCCGCACATTTTATGCATCTTTCATTTTTTTCACTAACCCTTTTTTTTGGAAATATTTGTTTCATACGGGTTCTCGGGGAGCATCAATGGGTGGAGAGTCCGGAGAGGAGACATTCATGTCCACCTATAATTCGAGTTAGAGGGGACTTATGCAAGCGGTGGTAATTATTTTTGCAAAATCCATCCTATTTTTTTTGTTTCAAAACAGCTTGGACGCTAGTTTTCTTATTCGACACCTCCACACTTTTGTTGTCCTGATACATACTACAATTTTGACGATGGATCTAGGGTTCCATAAAGGGGATGATGAACTAGGAGATCTATATAGTGTTTCAAATGCAACCAAAGAAGACGACGATGATGATACTGGTAATTGCTTGGATACAACTTTTTATACATACACAACTATTTATACAGCTATTTTGTGTCTATGCATACTGCATGCATGTTTATATGCATATTGCTTGCATGTTTATATACATACTGCTTGCATGTTAAATCAAACTGCTGTTACATGTTTATATGCATACTGCTTGCATGTTTCCTTGGATACAACTATTTATACATACACAACTATTTATACAGCTATTTTGTGTCTATGCATACTGCTTGCATGTTTATATGCATATTGCTTGCATGTTTATATACATACTGCTTGCATGTTAAATCAAAACTGCTGTTACATGTTTATATGCATACTGCTTGTATGTTTATATGCATCTTCTATTAGTCAAGCCTATATGTGTACTGATTACATTCTTATATCCTTTCCCCTTAACCCATAAATTTTGTTTTGTACAGAATATGAAGAAAGCCAGGACCCGTTCAGCGGCAGTCCCTTTGTTTGCACTATGGGATCTATTGCAGGTCAAGAGACCCAAACAAATTGTATGTTCGGAGCAAAATGATCATTTTTATAATTAGCCCCATTAAAAATGTTTTTTAACAAACATTTTGTTAGCACTTTCGAGGTTTTTGATTACGTTGTGAATGCTAATGAAGCACTGAACATACCACATGTTTCTTTGCTAGATGTCTACATTGATCCAGAAAATCCCAGTGCCAATACCATCACGCCAGATCTCAACGCAGACGAGAGCCAAATGTCTATTAAATGCGATAAGTTTATCACCTACATTCTACATCAACGGGTCAACTCGGTATTTATACATCATACTGTCTGATTTTTGATACATCATATAGTGTTTACTGAATGCAGTAAGTTTCTTTTGCATATGTACTTACCTTTTTTATGCGTTATTAACCAGGTGACAACAACATTGCTGAGGAGATTAACAAAATAATACAATCTGAGGAAGCAAGGATGCAAGACCCTGCGAGCCCGCCGCCTCAAGTGCCACCAACATCGAACGAAGAAGTTTGTGTCACGTAAGGACGGAGACCAATGACAGGCCTGGCTTCTTTTGCATATGTTGTTGCCAATCTATATATGTCTTTGTTTATGCTTCCCGCCCCCCCCTTTTAAGGAATTATCGATGTTGTACATGATACTTGCCCACCAGCTACTCGATCCCTCATAACAAACCATGAGGAGGCTGCTGCAAATGCACGCTTTGACGCGCCCAACAACGATGGTCAAGTGGATGAGGATGACAATGTTGGGATTTTCAATTTAAACCCTTTGCTTGAGGCACCAGCACAACAGCCAGACAGTTTTTTTGGTATCTTTGATGACTACATTTCACAGCTCGGTGACCCTCAATTTGACCATACCCCAGTACAGGTCAGAGTTTTCAAACATCTCCCTCAATACAACACTGCAAATGTTCTCTGCTACCTGTCCAGCATGTTTTTATGCACTGTTATGTTAACATTTATTCATGCCTATTTTGAGCATACCATATATACTGATTTTACCATTTTCAAGCAAGTATCACATTCTGACTACTCATCATTGTTACACATATCTACAGTGTAGAACTCCGGACATCGTGCCCAACCAGTGCATTGAAAGGCGTAGTCCTTTAATTCAGGTGATTCAACTCTCCCAAATATGTAAACAACCGCTTCCATTTATACGCATAAAAAGCCATTGATGAGTGCATATATTATTTCTTTTTCTGGGTTGCGCTGTTTTCCTATGTTTCTAACATTTTGCATCTACTGTAGCCCCTATTTCAACCAAGTCACCAAGCAGATCGCCAGGACAATGTACTCGATAAGCATTCTGAATCAACTAATGCTTTGCCCAACCATCCATGTGAAAACATCCAACCGTTGGACGAGGTTATTTAAGGAACCATTTTCATTCACAAAAGCAGTTTTTTACGCATGGTTGACAGTTTTCTGGGAACTACCGTCTGTTTTTGATCAAATTTCATTGAAGCTCACATTGGTTTGTCTAACAAACTTAACATCCAAACCACCACTTTGCAGGGACCAAGATTTGACACCTCTGCTTGTAGAACACAACCTGTGTTGGAAGATCCAGACGAACCAATTGGAACCTACACACCAATGTGTGTTGCTTTACTTGAACATCTGCTATCCAGCAAGGATGAAACATTCAACAGGCAAGTGTTACAGCTACATGTCCATATTTGATCCTACATGCATTTTTTTATTGCATGCCCACCTTTTGCAATTATTTTCTTAAGTATTTATGCACCGCCGATGGTTATACGCCTACTTTGTGTAGCAAGGCAGCCCATTAACCCTACAAACAAAAAACGATGCATAAAATCCAGCTATGAACACCTATACATTATTTTTTTCCTGATGCCTCTCGCTTAATATGTTTCAGCAATGTGGTTTGCCAACTTGGTGACAGTATATCCACCATAGAAGATATCCAAAAATCTTTTGCACCGGGCATAGAAGTTGATGCATCTTGGGTACAATACTTTGTTCAGTGCCTCATTACTGATGAAGGAAAGCATACCAGAAGAAAACCAGGTCAACGACTTTACCTAGATGTCAACATAATGGTAAGTTCCACACATTTACTGTCTATGGCCACACATTTACTTACTTTACCAAAACTTCGCAGACGCGATCAATATTACATTTTTATAATCATTTATTTTTGTTTTCCTTCGCAGACGAGTATGGCAGGAAGCAAATGAGAATAAGTTCAGCCTTGTGCTTAACTCCGTGACGTACGACCGTCAAACCCTGATTGACTGGCTTGACAGCTGCTTACCATCGAAGCAGACTTTAAGCCACTGCAAAGAGGTTAGTCTTTCGCCCCCTAAGCAGCCCATCATAAGTTATAGTAGTGGCAAACCAAAACAATGCGAGCTCATGCAATTGCGGTCATATTTTTATGCGATATAAGATATGTCATTTCGCCATTGCCACGACCGCAAATTGTATGCATTGTACTGAACAGCCTTATATTTTTTTTTTTCATATGTCATCGTTTCGAGGGAAATTTATGATTTTCTTGTGCAAACTTTGCAGATACTGATCCCTATGTTCAGAAAAGAACACTTCTCACTATATGTCATTAACTTCGAGAAGGGGAGGTGCCATATTTTTGACCCAAACCCATGGAAACAGCTTGGATGGAAGGATGGTTGGAAGAACACGCACAAGGAACAACTTACGATTGCTGGGAAAAAGGCTAGTTGGTGCCAACACATGACGCGTCGGCTCAGTGACGCAATTCAAGCAGCAAGGGGGTCTTGCATACCCAAGTTTGGGCACTTTGGATTTGATGTTATCGACGGATGCAAGAAGATGGATCCTGGTTCCAATGACTGTGGGCTGTATGTCATGAAGTACATGGAGCTATATGATGTCAACAAGGGAGAGGTAGCATACGATTATGTGCTGAATGAGGTACGCATAAAAATGTTTCTGTTGCAGCATATTCCTCACAATTGGGTACCACAAGCATACATTTTTATGCGTCAAACTAAAGTTTTTAGTTACTTCATCTTGCAGGCCCGTCGATCTTGCTACGAGGTGATGTGCTGCAATACATCCTCTTCCACAAGGCAAACGAAATCAAAATACTTCCGCCACCAATTGCACGCTATCACCCGTAGTACACGATAGGATAGTCCTTTTTTTAGGAGACATAATGCTCCCTCTATATATGTAAAGATGAAACTACTCTTTTTGGTATGGTACTTTCGTGAACGAGCTATGTCAGAGTTTGCCTGTTTCATGGAGTACATTTTGTTGGCCTTAGTCGGCCTTATTGTATATAAATATGTGCATTTGAAGTCCAACTTTCTGAATCATTGGCTGGATTTTTCTGTACACATGTTTCAAAGTTTGATATGGCACTAGTGTTGATGCTTGTGTGTCTGGAATGTATGTATACAGGATGCAACTATTTTATATACATCATTTTTATTGCATTCTCATTCGAGTTTATCATGGCTGGATGTTAAAACTTGTTCAGATCTACTTTTATAGCATGCCAAACAAAGTCATCTAATGTATCAGTAGATGTATTCATGCATCTCATAGGTTTTTATGCATATATATGGAGGAATTTAGGCGCCACATGGTATGCCTCTTTTTTTGTTACACCGTGTCAAAAACACTCGAATACATGTACTATTTCTCAAAAATCACAGAATACACGTACTAATTTTCATAGGGCGATCCCCCACAAAACATAAATCACATCATTGCCGACAATCTTATGGAAAGATTACGCTTTTATACGGATCGAAGAGCCAAATCTTGGACATTTTTCTTGACATTCCATATTTTTGCTTCAATGTCTGTCAAAATCACAGTAATCCAGGACCAGTAAAACAAGTTCATGCAAAAAGTACACAGCATACACCTTTTTATGCATTGTTACGTGAGTTTATATTCAAAATGATCAATCATATATTTTGCACACACTACAGCCTTAGTTGAATGTTTGTGAAAATCGCAGAATACCAGTACCATCACCAAAGAAAAACAATTCGGAAGGGCGCCTTCGCGAATCAAAAAACAACGGCCTACCAACCAATTTTGTAAATAAAACATCATTTTCTTGCGTTTCGGATCATGGTCCCGGTAGCCCAATACAGCAGCGGTACCCAATTTGCCATAAATTACAATATGGGAGGTGAAATAAGTTCTGTGATGTGTTTTCCGGCACAAAAAACAAACACTTCTGCTGGTATATTGTTCTTGCCACCAAAACATCAAGTGTTCATAGATTAAATGAGACTGTCTTCTTGTTTTTCGCCCCTGGAGGTCTTCCTCTCTTCCTAGGAGTTGGCGAAGGATCTTGTGTAGGTGTGGGGCTATCTTCCAATGTTACGTCAACACTTTCCTCGCCAGCTTGATCTGAATCCTCAACACTGAATAGCACCAGCCGACGTCGCTGCGGGAGAGGGGTCTGCTCATTGCTTGCCGCAGCCTTGTTTACTTTGTTTTTTGCGCCTGGTGGCCGCCCTCTCTTCTTGGTGCCAAGACTGGCAAGCTTGACGTGGTTTTCTTCAACCTACAATACCCAAAGTTAGTATATCACACGCCAAGGTGATGTCTTTTTATGCACTGTTAGGCTACCCTTTTATTCATGACTTTTGCCACAGACATAATATCACACAGGTCTTATGTGCATAAAAGGTATCCAATCCAGCATGTATATAGAATGTGTGATAGTGCATAAAAGAATAGTTTTCACACAAGAATTCACATGTCAGCACACTAGTTTGACATAAACTTTACCTCCAAGCAAGTTGTAGAGTTGTGGCCATCTGCAATGCCGCAGGTCTTGCACTTTCGTGTCTTCTTCTTCTCCCCTTTTGCGCCGAGTTTAAGCTTCTTCTTCTCAGCCTCTTCAAGTTTTCTCCCCTTCGGTTTTGACTTTGTTGGCGGATCCAAATTTACACCAAATTCAACCAAAGGATGACCCTGCGATACTGTCAATGTCAGGACAATCTACAATATAGATATAGACTGTGCCGCTGTTTTTTATACATTGACTAGGAGTGTTTTTAACCATACTTGTGCGGGATTCGCAGCTAGTAGATGCAACCCTCTGGATGTATCAGTCGTAGCTGTAGCGTTCAGCACAACCGTTGTGTTTCTAGCCACCTGCATATAAATGTTTGGTATAAGTTTTTTATATCACAGATTGGAAATTGCCACACCATGAACAGTGAGAAGAGCTAGCTATTATAGGAACTTGCACCTCTTGTTGCTCCGGGGCTAAATTATTGGGATCCCTCGCATCTTCATTGCCAACAGTCTGCAGGTTCACACACATGTATTAACAAAAACATTAAGAACCCGGCTTATAAACTCATAAAATTCCAGATTTACTCATATATATTATGCATTGCAAAGCAATATGAGCTATGCAAAGCAATATTGGGGTATTGTACCTCCTCTTGCTCCTGTGGGTCACCACCCGTGGGCATAGCATCCTCATTGCCAACACCCTGCGGATACAAACAACTAGATAATGACAAGTGTATTCAAAGTAGTAGATAGAAACTGACATTATAGCCCAAAATTTTTGCATTGACAGAAGTTTTTATACAGTGTAGGCCTTACGTCTGCATCATCCAAGTCAATGTCACCACTGCCAATATTAGCCTCCAGCCCAGAGATGAGCCTGATCAGCTCATCAAGCCTATCCAGCGCCTTGTCTAAAGCTGGCTTCGATAGGCAAGCATATCTCACCAATTCCATTGCTTTGGTTAGTGCTTTTTGGTGCCGGCATGCCTTTGTCTCTCCGTCGACCCCCTTGAGCTTTCTGTCTGCACGGTCAAAGGGCACCCCAACCCGTGCATTGCGGCTGTACCGCTGTGGTATGAAATGGCTTGGTATCCGACGCAACTGGATATGAATGATAGTACGCAGCAGGTGCACACAAAACAGGCCTAGCGCAATATCACAACATCAGTCCATGCCGCAGTTTGTGATACAAAATCAAAAAAATGTAGAATAGCTGTTATTATTTTTTAATTTTCGGAGGGGACAGATCTTACCAGTGTGTTCCAGCACTCTACACTCACATGCGAAGATTCCTTGATCCTTGTCCACTGTGACCTGGAACTGGTGTTGCCCCCAGATGATACGGCTTGATTCGTTTGAGTGTTGCACCAACCATGAATGATCGCCTTTCTCAGGGTCCGCAACTACTGTGTACGCAGTTGCACGTCTCACTGTGTCCTCGAAGCGGCTGAATATTGCCCTGGTGTAGACTCTACTGACACCAATCACGAAGGGGTACATCGACTCGGTGATTGTCTCGCTCTGAGGTCAAAGGAAGGATGAAAAACAGTTGATAAACAATGCATAAAAAGGTTCATATACATGTCTGGCACGAGGAGAACACAAAACAGAAAGCTGCAGGTGCATAATTTTACTCAGTTCGGATGTATATGCATAAAAACAAGCAAATGAATATTTATAAAAACTGAATTGGACAAGGTGGCCTATTTTTGAAACACAGAATCTTTGTTATGTCGATTTCTAAAACATAACAATATTCGATTTATTGGTACGATTGATCGAAATTTTGCCCTTCTTACCGTGTCGCCATAAGTTTCTTTAGCCTCTTCCATTTTACGACTGTGTATGAACCTCACCATCTATTTAGCAAAACGGTGCAAGTGTGTGTTTGTGTCCACATGGCATTTTTTCACGATGCTATTCACAGACTCACTCCGTTGTGTCGATGTCATCATACCACAATAGTCCATCTTGAAGTAGCATGGCACCCAGTCAGCACGCATGGCATATAATGTCTTCAGAGTCGGATCTGCTTGTAATTCAAATTCATTCAGCAGCCAAGCCCATGCATCCTCGAACTCACGCACAGTCAAAGGATGGTGGACCACTGAGCTGAATAGATCTTTGAAATTTCTCTTGTCGAATCTAGCATACAACTCATTGAGCAATGGCTGAAACCGATTGATGACATGACATAGACATAGGCGGTGGATTATGCCTGGGAACACTTTTTGAATTGCTTCTGGCATTGCAGGATCTTGATCTGCATTGGGAAAAGGTAATTTATCAAGGAATGTATGCACAAAATAGTAGGTTTATATGCACAATATCAATTGAATAAACAGATCCCACACAAATCAAACTACTTGAAATTTTTACGTTGAATACCAAATTATTCAAAAAAGTGGGACATACAAGCATTTTGTTTTTGTAAAAACACATTTACCCGAGAATGCACATGGATTGTATTTATAAGTTCTAGCGAATTGTATAGTATGCGTAAAAACCTCGGAAGGTAATAGCAGAAAAAAACAACAGTGTGTATTTTTGTATGGACAATGTGTATTCTAGCAAATTACTAAGGTCAGATCAATTAGATATGTGCGGAAAATGACAGGGCATCCATCAAAAGTTACCTGTTAAGATGACCTTTGGGACCTGGCCACGCATGCATTTTTTGAAGGTGTCGAACACCCATTCGAACGTCTCGGTGGTCTCATCGCCGAGTAAAGCAATGCCAAAAACAGTGCACTGAAGGTGATGATTAGCCCCAACAAACATAGCTAGAGGCTTGTCATATAGATTTGTCTTATGGGTGGTATCAAATGTAACTGCATCTCCAAAGTCAGCATATTCACCTTGCATACTTGCATAGGACCAGAACACGCTCTGAATTTTGCCATCCTTACCAAGCTGTAAGTCATGGTAAAACTACGGATTATCTCTCTTGCACTCATTGAAGAAGTCCAACAGTTTGGCCACATCATTCACACGTGCTTCTTGATCCTGAGCATGCTTCCTGCGAACATGACCGGCATATAAGCTCACTAGAGCGTACACAGATTGTTTTTTTCGTACGTAGCATGCATACAAACATTTTTTGAGTTTTCATTGAACCATGAATGGGCAGTAAACAAGATAACATAGACATTTTTATGCATAAAAAACATTTTGTACACTAGCATTCATGACAATCATTATAGTGTTTGCAAAAAGATGAACAGTGCTAAAATATCAGGCCCCTGTTTTTGCAAACAGTGTATAAAATACCATCAAACAGTGCATACAATATATGTCAACAGCTAGGGGGGCAAGGAAACTCACATGTTTTCAACGTGTTTATGAGTCAGCTGCACATTCTCCGGCCCGTCATGAATATCAGCCATGTGATCCATTATACAATGAGTCGGCACACGGCTCTCTAGAATATTCCCGACGTACTTCAACATTGTAGGATCTTTTTCCTTATTGCAATGGAAGTGCTTGGTTGCAGCTGGTGAGGGGAGGAAATCATGGTTATGGATCAGGTTAGCAAGCTCAACTTCATAGCATTGCACATTTCCTCTTTGATCATACACTTTCTTCATTTTCAGTCCAGCTTTACAGCCTACTCTCTTTGAGGTCTTCTTCCGGAGACGCTTGTCCGTTTTCAGTTGGGGCTTGCTCTTCCCCTCTCTCACGCAGTTACGCCACTTGCAGCCGTGTTTTTTGTGCCGGAAAACACATCACAGAACTTATTTCACCTCCCATATTGTAATTTATGGCAAATTGGGTACCGCTGCTGTATTGGGCTACCAGGACCATGATCTGAAACGCAAGAAAATGATGTTTTATTTACAAAATTGGTTGGTAGGCCGTTGTTTTTTTGATTCTGCGGAACTGCCCTTCTAAATTGTTTTTGCTGGTGATGGTACTGGTATTCTGCGATTTTCACAAACATTCAACTGAGGCTGTAGTGTGTGCAAAATATATGATTGATCATTCTGAATATAAACTCACGTAACAACGCATAAATAGGTGTACGCTGTGTACTTTTTGCATGAACTTGTTTTACTGGTCCTGGATTACTGTGATTTTGACAGACATTGAAGCAAAAATATGGAATGTCAAGAAAAATGTCCAAGATTTGGCTCTTCGATCTATATAAAAACTGTAATCTTTCCATAAGATTGTCGGCAATGATGTGATTTATGTTTTGTGGGGGATCGCCCTATGAAAATTAGTACGTGTATTCTGTGATTTTTGAGAAATAGTACATGTATTCAGTGTTTTTGACAAACAGTGTAACAAAAAAAAGAGGCATACCATGTGGCGCCTAAATTCCTCCATATATATGCATAAAAACCTATGAGATGCATGAATACATCTACTGATACATTAGATGACTTTGTTTGGCATGCTATAAAAGTAGATCTGAACAAGTTTTAACATCCAGCCATGATAAACTCGAATGAGAATGCAATAAAAATGATGTATATAAAATAGTTGCATCCTGTATACATACATTCCCGAGACACACAAGCATCAACACTAGTGCCATATCAAACTTTGAAACATGTGTACGTAGAAAAATCCAGCCAATGATTCGAAAGTTGGACTTCAAATGCACATATTTATATACAATAAGGCCGACTAAGGCCAACAAAATGTACTCCATGAAACAGGCAAACTCTGACATAGCTCGTTCACGAAAGTACCATACCAAAAAGAGTAGTTTCATCTTTACATATATAGAGGGAGCATTATGTCTCCTAAAAAAAGGACTATCCTATCGTGTACTACGGGTGATAGCGTGCAATTGGTGGTGGAAGTATTTTGATTTCGTTTGCCTTGTGGAAGAGGATGTATTGCAGCACATCACCTCGTAGCAAGATCGACGGGCCCTGCAAGATGAAGTAACTAAAAACTTTAGTTTGACTGCATAAAAATGTATGCTTGTGGTACCCAATTGTGAGGAATATGCTGCAACAGAAACATTTTTATGCGTACCTCATTCAGCACATAATCGTATGCTACCTCTCCCTTGTTGACATCATATAGCTCCATGTACTTCATGACATACAAACCCCACAATCATTGGAACCAGGATCCATCTTCTTGCATCCGTCGATAACATCAAATCCAAAGTGCCCAAACTTGGGTATGCAAGACCCCTTGCCGCTTGAATTGCGTCACTGAGCCGACGCGTCATGTGTTGGCACCAACTAGCCTTTTTCCCAGCAATCGTAAGTTGTTCCTTGTGCGTGTTCTTCCAACCATCCTTCCATCCAAGCCCTGTACCATCTCGGTCACGGTTGCTACCGAGCAATTGATGTTCCAACGTGGGGGCTGCATAAGATAAATTTGAAAATCAAATAAGGACCTGCGTGCACACACACAGACACTTCCAAAATAAGTGTGCATTAAAAAAAGGTAAAACGAAGTAATGTAAATGCGGTGCACGTATTGAAACTTGGCAAAGATTGCAAATGGAACAACATGACTTCCGCTTAATGGGCTTAATGGGGTCTTAATCGGCCGGCACCGTCGATGCATAAAATAATTGTTTATAGTGCATATGGAGTAGGCCTAAAACATGCGCGGGAATGTATGGGGTCTTAATGGGCTGCAATCGGCATGCATAAAATACTGTTTTACGGCATATAGACTAGGACTAAAACAAGAAAATGATGTTTTCATTTCATGACAACCAGTTGTGCATGATCAAAATATACTTGTGACATACGTAAAATCGGCGCGCATGCAAAAGAACCAAAACTGTCATCGTGCGGATGTGTATAAGACCATGTATCGGATGTTTAAAAACATCATTGTATGAGCAACAATTTCGTTGTTGAACTTACAACGCCGGTAGACGTCTTTGTGGCCCTCCAAAGCGGTTTTTTGTGCCTTCCTTGAAGGTCCAACCGCAAGACTTTCGCCTAATTTAGAAAATGAACCGGGAAGGTTTACGAAATTGTTAGTCAAATACGGCAAATTTGAATATATCATTTCATGAACAAAAGGGGTGTCTCGCATTTGAAAAAGGAAGGTTTACTAGATGAACTTACATCGTTGCACGACTTCCGCTTCCTTTCATTTGGTGGTGGTCATCCCGCTTGGAAAACAACAACCGCACTATTTTAAGGACACAAAAACCATTAACCAAACAGGGGACCCACGCCCCCCAAAAAGCCCACTGCTTGTGTAAGGAATAAAAGACACACCTTGAATGACACATGCCGCTCCCGAGTATCACGTACGTCGGCAGCCTGTGCTTTTTTATTAGTTGTGCGAGAGGCAGAACGTGTTAACCGACGTTCTGGCTGAGGCATGGGCTTGGGGCCTTTCTTTGGTGTCATGAAGACATCTTCGTCGGAGTCTACTTCAATTGGGTCATTGTCCACAAAGTGTTGTCTCGGGTTTTTTACGAGCGGGGGGGGGGGTGGGTTCTCGTATGGGCGGGGTGGGTGACGGTTTCATCATGGACAGGGTGGGTGGCGGATTCCTTCTGAACTTGGTCAGCGCTGGTTTGCTTTGGGACCGGCTTGGTGGCTAAATGTTTGCATAATGGGGGCTTCCCTGTGCTCTTCCGGCTATAGACGTTGCCGCTAAGCCGTCCAAACCGCCACCGTTGCATCCCCTACCCCGCTAACATGAAAAATAAGAAATTATAACAACTTTTGTGTTACAAAACAAATTAGAAGATCCAAAAAAAATGTAGTGCAATTTAAAGTAGCATAACCAGGGGTGATAAAAAAAATGTATTAACCCTAATGTAATTAAATTTAAATTGTGCATTTAAATTTAAAGTAGCATAACCAGGTTTGTATAGCAAATTATGACATCGGAGAATGCATTTAAATTGAAAATGTGCCTATATCCCAGAAACAACCATGTATATAAACACACATACCCCGATTCGAGGTTCTGTAGATGTTTGTATACAAAACTGCTATAGTGGTGCATACAGACCTACATGAATGGTGCATAAAAACAGTACCCGCAACAGGCATACTAAAAAAGCTGGTGTGATCCAAACAACAGAGGCAAAATAGGAGAATGCTTCCTCCCATTGTTTTGGGGACATATAACTAGTGTAATGCTTCAGCAGTGTGTGTAAATGTGTTGTACTAAAAAGCATACGTACATTGTGTGTAAAAAGAAATCAAAATTTTGTTTGACCATGTATGCAAGCATGTATGCTTTTGAGCTCTAAGGTCTACATACACAAAAACTGGCAAAATCATACAATGCATATAAACATGCATAAAAAATAGTTCCACCACGCATTCAAAAACATCTTCCAAAGGAGAACCCCAATCTACATACAAAAAAGACACCCTTCCCCTCAAAAATCAAAAATTTCATTTTACCATGCATAAAAACTTGATGTGCTAACCAAAGAACCTTGCATAATAACATAATCATCATTTTTTTTGGATTTCTTAATAACAGCAATTCAACATGCATAGAAAAAATCATTTTTGACCTTGGTTGAACCATGCATAGAAACCTTACTACCCCGCGTATTGAACAACCTACAGGCAAAAAATGTGGTTGTATACAACCCCGCTATCATGATGCATAAAATACGCCCTCTAATTACACGAAAACAATGCATGTTACATTAATATACACAAAAATCATGAACCAAAACTAGGGAAAAAACAAATCTTGTGCACAAATACGAGTATACCATGATGTTGTGAACAAAAATCAACATTTTTTAATAGTAAAAAACAATCTTGCACACATATCAGCATCAAAAAGGCGGGTTTTTGTGATGTTGGAGAGAGGTTTACCTGTCCTCGCCGTGCGCCGACGTAGGCTGGCGGACACCGCGGTGCCCGCGTCCCTCCTCGGGGCCGTGAACGGTCGGGTGCTCGTCGCCGACGTGCTCGGGGATGTACCCGACCCCGCTCCCATTGCCGCCGCAGCCGCGCCCGCTCCCAAGTCCGCCGGAACCGCGTCCGCTCCCATCGCCGCCATAGCCACGCCCGCTCCCAAGGCCGCCGGTACCGCGTCCGCTCGAATCGCCGCCGGAACCGCGCCCGCTCCCATCGCCACCGGAGCCGCGGCCGCTCCCAAGGCCGCCGGAACCGCGCCCGCTCCCATGGCCATGGGAGCCGCGGCCGCTCCCAAGGCCGCCGGAGCCGCGCCCGCTCCCATCACCACCGGATCCGCGGGCGGTCGCATCGTCCCCGGAGCCGCGACCGCTCCCATTGCTGCCGGACCCGCGGTCGATAACGGCGCCGCCTGAACCGCCGTGGCTCGCCTCCCCGCCGGAGCCGGTCCGGCGAACGCTCCCATCTCCGCCGGAAACAGGGCCGCTACCAGCACCGCCACAGCCGCGTGCGCCGGATCCGTCGCCCGTCGTGCCGTCGCGGTCGCCGCCGTCGTCGATGTCCATGGTCGTCGAAGGCGAAAACCGCCGCCGTGGATGCGAGTCGGGAGGCGAAGCGTGACGGTTTCTAGAGAGAGGAATTGGGGTTTTTTGAGAGAGGAAGAAGAACTGCGTCTGACCACCAGACGACGGCGGGATGCAGCCAAATGAAAAAAGACGGCGCTGTCGTTTTCATATTACCCCCCGGATGGCTCAAACTAAATAACGAGCATAAAAACTACACAACAGTGAATACTAAACTATGTGGGGGCGCATGAAAACACAGTTGAGCGGTCGGATTTCAAAAAAATGGACCGACGCGACGACCCGTCAGCGCCCACTGACACGGCACGTGGGGTTCAGGCGGTTCTACTCCCGCGTCGGCGCATGAGATGCGGCGCGTGCCAAGCTAACGCAAAAAGGGCAAGCGGGGCCCGCGATGATGCTTTTGGAGCATCGGTGGGAGGCGCCATGCACCCGGGCCGTTCGGCCTCGCCCGGTCCTGGTCCGGGTTTCTCGGTTTGGTTGGACCACGGACCGGTCGGTTGACTCGGGCTCTCCGGAGTGCTATTGGAAGCCCCGGGCCTCCAATATAATAAAAATATATATATATATATATATATATATATATATATATATATATATATATATATATATATATATATATATATATATATATATATGGGCAAAAGCATTTTAATTCGAAGATATAAAATTAGTAAGAATCATAAAAGAAAAGGTTAAAGATTTAAAGCCTTTAGAATTACCTTTAGATGACAATTATTTTATTATAGAAACAGATGCATCGGAATTAGGATGGGGTGCAATACTTAAACAAAAGCCGCACAAATATTCACCAAAGTTAGAAGAAAAAATATGTAGATACGCTCGGGTAAATATAAGTTAAAGGCAATAAATAATACGATACAGAAAATTTTAGCCGTGATCAACGCAATAAATGCTTTTAGATTATATCTAGGCTTTAAAGAATTCCATGATGAGACAGACCGTGAAGCTATATGCAAATATTATAATAAAATTAATAGTAAGAAAAGTTCAACCGGGAGATGGGTTTTATTTGAAGATATTATTACCGGAAATGGATATAAAGTAATATTTGAGCATATAAAAGGAAAAGATAATACCTTGCACGATATATTTTCCCGATCATCTATTTTGCGGAATGAAGAAAGGAGTAAGCCCCACCGGGGTGAACATTACTACTTTGGAACCCGAAAATAAGTTAAGAATTTTCCCACCTAATACATATAAATTTAAGCCTAGAGACCATATTGTTCTAGATGGTGTCCAAGAATGTGTTCTAGATAATTTTTGGTTTCAATATAATAATAAACGAGAAGATAGAGGTTATATGCTAGCAATATTAAATAGCTTGGCTGAATATTTTAATATGATTAATGGGAAAATGCAACTCGAAGAATTACCTACCAATATAGAGAAAAGACCCATATATGTTATATATAAAGGAACAAAACCAGGAGTTTATATAACATACGAAGCAATTGTAGTTCAACGAGATGGAAATGGAAAGAGAAGGAAAGGGTAGACCATCATGGAAAAAATATCTAGATATTGATGAAGCCCTCCTATATGCACGAAGCATTTTGGGTATAAACTATTTTTAGAGCCTGCAGCAAAAGAATATATTCAGCATTATAAAAAAACAAAAAATGTGAAGATAAATGTGCCAGGCATAAATATGCATGAAGCCAAGTTCATCAAAGACACCCACTTATAAAGATGCTTTGTAAAGAAAGACATATCCATTGAAGATATTATTGAAAAGAGGATGAAAGAAAGGTTTGATTCAATAATTTTGATTCAATAATTCCTCATTTAAAGAAAAATATAAAAGAAGAAGTCTTGCAAGAAGCAAAACAGGAAATAAATGAAATATTCCAATCAGTAAGCCAAGACTTTGAAAATATAAAGAAAGACTATGAAGAATATATAAAGAAAGATTATGATTTAAAGATGAATGCACAAATATCTGAAGATGATATCAATGATATGTTGGACGACAACATGATGGATGTCCGTGGTCATGGACAGCCTTTAGAATAATAAATCAGAACAAGCATCAGGATAATATCAATATATATATTCCCTATGTTGATAAGGTGTTATCAACAATTTGGCCGGGGGAAAGAAATATAAAGACGCACATGCCAGTTCTTGATTGCTGTTTTGCAACACCAATCATTCGGGCGTGGAAGACCCATACCATACCCTACTTTGAATAATTTTGCTTGAATTAAAGCCCCCGAAGACAAGACAATATGCGGTGAATAAAATATTCGAGAAGTCACTTTCGGTCAACGGTGACCGTTATCCCTCCGAGATGAAATTGTGACGATGGCAAGTCGCCATCCCGCAAATGCGCATGTCTTGATAATTGAAGACATGCTGATTCCAGCTCAGCATTCAGATAAGCGTGAAGGACAACCAGCTCAGCCTGAAGGACGCTCTGTCTGTCCAGAAGATAATCACAAGGACGATCCAGAAGGCTCCTCCCACTCTTTAAAAGGAGAAGCAATGCGCCTTCATTCATTATCGCCGGACACGCACTCCAGAGAGGAACCACGAAGGATACACCATGAAGACCACTGCCTCAGCGCTCCTCTGAGCCAGTCCACCATAACTAATAGTAGTAGCACTCCACTACCCCTGTACAATACCAACCCTTGTAAATTAGAGAATAAGGAAGGTCACCGACTTCCCGTGCTTGTAAGGTAAACTAAGGTTTGTGCTAGTGCTTGGGGTTTCCCGAAAGGGAAAGCCGTATGTACGCTTGTTTGTTTTAATGAAGTAGTTTGAAGCTTTGAGCATCCCTGCTTTCCTATGGCCATCCAAGTAGGTTTGAGTCTATTCTAGGGACCCTATAGGAGAAGCCTCTGTGCGTATTGTTCTTGTATTGTTCCCATGTTAGCCCCGTGTTGTGTGGCGTTTTAGAGGAACTTCGAAAGAACTCGAGTCACGGAAGTGTTCCCTTCGGGTGGAACTGCCGGGAGACGATAGATCTCTTAGCGTTCTACATCACGATGAAAAATGGCTATAGAGGGATAGGATTAGCCGCACGCCTCCAAAAAGCAAGTTAGTGATGCGTACGGTGAGTACCGAGTAGGATCAACACAAGCATAAGGTACACGACCGGCCGAATATCTGGTCTCGCCAGCCTCGCCAAAGATCCTGAGAAGAAATATCACACGCATATATATTTCCGCATACTCTGATCGCTCACATAATCCGCATATCGATTAATTAATCACGCGTTTAATAATCACCCGTGTTAATAATCACGCGCGTCGCTTTCATCCGCGCATATAATATTCGCACGCATAGTTCCCTGCATAGCGTCCAATAGTAGCGAATACTATTGCCTCGAATATTAAATAAACCGCGTGCCTGAGTCACTCTCGTGCGCTATTCATATTTCGAATTTGAATAGTAGCATATATTTTGAATAGTGACCGCCGAATTTGAATAGTAACTCATGAATTTTAATTTGATTTTCGAATTTGAAAGTTCAAGTACGTTTTAAAATAGCAATATCCCCCACTGTGGTGGGGGGGGGTATCGCTATTTAAAATAGCAATATCTAAAGGCTGTCCATGACCACGGACATCCATCATGTTGTCGTCCAACATATCATTGATATCATCTTCAGATATTTGTGCATTCATCTTTAAATCATAATCTTTCTTTATATATTCTTCATAGTCTTTCTTTATATTTTCAAAGTCTTGGCTTACGATTGGAATATTTCATTTATTTCCTGTTTTGCTTCTTGCAAGACTTCTTCTTTTATATTTTTCTTTAAATGAGGAATTATTGAATCAAACCTTTCTTTCATCCTCTTTTCAATAATATCTTCAATGGATATGTCTTTCTTTACAAAGCATCTTTATAAGTGGGTGTCTTTGATGAACGGCTTCATGCATATTTATGCCTGGCACATTTATCTTCACATTTTTTGTTTTTTTATAATGCTCAATATATTCTTTTGCTGCAGGCTCTAAAAATAGTTTATACCCAAAATGCTTCGTGCATATAGGAGGGCTTCATCAATATCTAGATATTTTTTCCATGATGGTCTACCCTTTCCTTCTCTTTCCATTTCCATCTCGCTGAACTACAATTGCTTCGTATGTTATATAAACTCCTGGTTTTGTTCCTTTATATATAACATATATGGGTCTTTTCTCTATATTGGTAGGTAATTCTTCGTGTTGCATTTTCCCATTAATCATATTAAAATATTCAGCCAAGCTATTTAATATTGCTAGCATATAACCTCTATCTTCTCGTTTATTATTATATTGAAACCAAAAATTATCTAGAACACATTCTTGGACACCATCTAGAACAATATGGTCTCTAGGCTTAAATTTATATGTATTAGGTGGGAAAATTCTTAACTTATTTTCGGTTCCAAAGTAGTAATGTTCACTCCCGCGGGGGCTTACTCCTTTCTTCATTCCCGCAAAATAGATGATCGGGAAAATATATCGTGCAAGGTATTATCTTTTCCTTTTATATGCTCAAATATTACTTTATATCCATTTTCGCAATAATATCTTCAAATAAAACCCATCTCCCTGGTTGAACTTTTCTTACTATTAATTTTATTATAATATTTGCATATAGCTTCACATCTGTCCTTCTTGTGAATTCTTTAAAGCCTAGATATAATCTAAAAGCATTTATTGCGTTGATCACGACTAAAATTTCTCTCGTACGTATTATTTATTGCCTTTAACTTATATTTACCCGGCGTATCTACATATTTTTTCTTCTAACTTTGGTGAATATTTGTGCGGCTTTTGTTTAAGTATTGCACCCCATCCTAATTCCCGATGCATCCGCTTTCTATAATAAAATAATTGTCATCTAAAGGTAATTCTAAAGGCTTTAAATCTTTAACCTTTTCTTTTATGATTCTTACTAATTTTATATCTTCGAATTAAAATGCTTTTGCCCATTCTTTTTTAACTTAGCATATAATGGTCCAAATAACTTTGATAAATTTTTAATATAATTTCTAGCGTAATTAACTATTCCTAAAAATTGTTGCAAAGTCTTTTTATCATTCATGATATCGTGGGAATTGTAAGATTTTCTTCGCAATATGGTCTTGCGAGATGAATTTTTCCATATCCTATTTCATGACCTAGGAAATTTATCTTTTCTTTGCATATTTCTATTTTTCTTTTAGAAAGTATCAACCCGTGTTGCTCTACTTTTCTAAAGAATGTTTCCAAATGGGCTATATGCTCTTTGTAAGTTTTTGAAAAGATTAAAAGGTCATCAATATAGACTAATATAAATTCTTGATTTTCATTGAAAATATTCGCATTTTTCTTTGAAATAGAGCGGGGGCATTTTTTAAACCTAATGGCATTACTATCCATTCAAAATGGCCTTGAGGACACGTGAAAGCGGTCCATTCTATTGATTCTTCTGCCATTTTTACTTGCCAAAACCCAGCTTTTAAATCAAATTTTGAGAAATATTTACATCCTTGTATTCTATCCATTCTTGCTTGTTTGGAATATTATATGCGTCATCTATGGTATTATCATTTAGCCTTTTATAATTAATAACCATTCTTGATTTTCCTCTAGCTATTTCAGCATGATTTCTAACTATAAATGCTGCGATCTATGAGGACTTCGACTTTCTCTTATGGCTCTTAGTTTTAGCAATTCTTCTATATGCATTTTAAACTCTTCTATGTCTTTAGGTGTTGCTTCTATAGGGCTTGTCTTAATTATATAGTCTAGATTTATTATATTAATTTTGCATACTATACCATTTCTATCCCAATGCTTCATTGGTATTTCCCCAATTATTTGAATGTCTTCTAACCTTTGAACTATTTTATCTATGTCTTTTTTAGATTTTATATCTCTCGTACCAATTTGGCGCTAGGGATTGTAAGCTAATACATTCTTTGCTTAAATTATTTGCATAAAAGGCTTCTATAATTTCACCTAACTCTTCATTTTTATCATTATCAAACTCTTCTATTTTTAGTTTAGTCTTTTCTAAATTAGCAGTTCTGTTTCTTTCTATTTCTATTATATATGGAATATTGTCTTGATAAGGAACAAATGTTATTCCTTGCTCATGTATGATTGTGGTTTGCACTGAATATTGTAAAAATCTTAAACCTAATAACATATCTACATTTATTTTAGATAAATCTCTTATTGTGATCTCATCAATTATATACTTTGTATTATTTATTTGTATTTCTACATTATAGGCTATTTGATTATGAGCCCTTGTTATTCCGCATATCGTAGAATATTCGCTTTATCTTGATCTATTGTGTGCACTATCTCTCGGGCATCTTGCAAAATATTTATCATGTATGATATTTTTTGTACACCCGGTGTCTACCAATGCTAAAGTCTTATAAGTAATGGTAGGTGTTAAATTTAGTTTTACGGGTATTCTTATTCCTACTATCTCTTTAAATGGTAACTTGACTATATATTTGCTTCCAAAACTTATTATGGCGTCTTTAAATTGTGTAGCCTTATCATTTTTCTCACTTACTATTGCTTGATCTTTTAACTCGCATATGGATGTTGTCTTTATCTTTGTTTATTTCAATGAGTTCCATTACGCTTCTTAGCTCTTCTATTTCTGTTTCTAAGTTATTTACTCTATTTTCTAAATTTCGACTCTTTTTGATAATAATTTATCTTCGGCTTTAGTTCCACTTCTTTCCTCCATTTCTGATTATTTTCTTTTAAGCACAAGACACATGCTTGTTTTAAGCATTTACTACATGTGGCTCGATTTTCTTGACTCGGGTAGTATATGCAAAACATACACTTTATATAATAATCACCTCTACCTATTATCCGAGTCATGTTCACAACTTCTTTGGTCCATTAATTCATTTTTTGCTATTGAATTATTATTAATTATTATATCTAATCCTTCTAAAGCATTATCTAGATTGCATAATTCTTCATCACCTAAAGAGTTTATGAAATCTTTATAACACCGAGCATTATTTTCTTCTACATAACTTTCTTGTAGTAATATATTATTAATTTCCCATTGCTCAACTTCACCGATATTATCTTCTTTAGTGTCTAACATTATAATTTTACTATTCTCTGGCTCCTTTTGAGCTTTATTTTTCTCAACTTTTATTGGTGTCGACGTAGCTTCATATTTCTTTGGGATCGTAAATTTTTTGCTTTCTAGCTTCCTATCTTCCTTCATTTTCCATAGTCTATAGATTTGTCTTTTGAAATATATTTCTTTTTCTCTTATAGCAATATCCCCCCACAAAGGGTATCGGCTCCGGTTAATAATATTTAAATTTAAGGGATTTACCAATATTTGTGAAGATTGAAAATGGATGATGAATCAATATTTTCAACTCTAGACTTAGACAATGAAATAAAATTTTATGAACAAAAGATAAAAAATATTGCTAATGAATATTTTACAACCGGAATATGTGATAAAGACCCACATGCCGCTTCTTGATTGCTGTTTTGCAACACCAATCATTCGGGCGTGGAAGACCCATACCATACCCTACGAATAATTTCGCCGAATTAAAGCCCCCGAAGACAAGCACAATATGCGGTGAATAAAATATTCAGAAAGTCACTTTCGCTTGACACCCTCCGATGAAGTTGTGACGGTGGCATGTCGCCATCCCAAGCCTTGATAATGCCACATAATTGAAGACGCCAGCGCACCATCCAGCTGTGCAGATGATAAACTTGAAGGACAGTCAGATAAACATGAAGGACGCTCTGTCTGTCCAGAAGATAATCACAAGGACGCTCCAGAAGGCTCCCTTTGCCCTATAAAGCAGGAAGCCAGACGCCTACATTCGAGACCACCAACATCGCCAGACACGCACTCCAAAGAGGAACCACGAAGGATACACCATGAAGACCACTGCCTCAGCGCTCCACTGAGCCAGTCCACCATAACTAATAGTAGTAGCACTCCACTACCCCTGTACAATACCAACCTTTGTAAATTAGAGAATAAGGAAGGTCACCGACTTCCCGTGCTTGTAAGGTAAACTAAGGTTTGTGCTAGTGCTTGGGGTTTCCCGAAAGGGAAAGCCGTATGTAAGCTTGTTTGTTTTAATGAAGTAGTTTGAAGCTTTGAGCATCCCTGCTTTCCTATGGCCATCCAAGTAGATTTGAGTCTATTCTAGGGACCCTATAGGAGAAGCCTACAGTGCGTATTGTTCTTGTATTGTTCCCATGTTAGCCCCGTGTTGTGTGGCGTTTTAGAGGAACTACGAAAGAACTCGAGTCACGTAGAAGTGTTCCCTTCGGGTGGAAGCGCCAGGGGAGACGATAGATCTCTTAGCGTTCTACGTCACGATGAAAAATGGCTATAGAGGGATAGGATTAGCTGCTTCGCCTCCGAAAAGCAAGTTAGTGATGCGTACGGTGAGTACCGAGTAGGGTCAACACAAGCATAAGGTACACGACCGGCGAATATTTGGTCTCGCCAAATTTCGCCAAAGATCCCGAGAAGAAATATTCACACGCATATATATTTCCGCATACTCTGATCGCTCACATAATCCGCATATTGATTAATTAATCACGCGTTTAATAATCACCCGTGTTAATAATCACGCGCGTCGCTTTCATCCGCGCATATAATATTCGCACGCATAGTTCCCTGCATAGCGTCCAATAGTAGCCAATACTTGTTGCCTCGAATATTAAATAAACCGCGTGCCCGGAAGTCGCTCTCGTGCGCTATTCATATTCCGAATTTGAATAGTAGCATATATTTTGAATAGTGACCGCCGAATTTGAATAGTAACTCGTGAAATTTAAATTTGAATTTGATTTTCGAATTTGAAAGTTCAAGTACGTTTTAAAATAGCAATACCCCCACGGTGGTATCGGAGCCTGGTTAATAATATTTAAATTTAAGGGATTTACTAATATTCGTGAAGATTGAAAAGTTACATTATCTAAATTTAGAAGTAAGTACAGGTAAGACGGTCAAAACTAAAGAAAATATAAATATCAAGTGCGAGAATAAATAGCTCAAGAACATACTTGGCATACGCACACGGACGAGATAAATTTACTAGTTGACTTAATACACAATTTCTATATATCTTGGGGTAAAAGACAAGACGATTTGGAAATAAAATTTGAAAGTCTTCAAAAAGAATACAAGCATTTAAAAGAACAATATTCAGTTACAAATAACAAATTAGAACTAGCCTTACAAGTGCTAGAAGAAAGTAAAACATATCTAGAAAAATTACTCGAGAATAGTGATTATATTAAGAACGATATCACTTATCTTGATAAGAGACTTGAGAATACTAATAACGGAGAAATTGTGCTATCACCTCTTTGGATTAGTTGATCTTAATAGATCCTTGAATTCGAGACAAATGGCGATTCAAACTAGAAGAGACAAATCACTCCAAGAAGTAAACGAAGAAATAGCATATGCGAATTTGTAGAAATTCTAGATATAGATAATGAAATAAAACTTTACGAACAAATGGTAAAAAATATTTCTAATGAATATTTTACATCCGAAATATGTGATTGGAATGCTATAAGAGAAAAAGAAATATACTTCGAAGACAAATTTATAGATTATGGAAAATGAAGGAAGACAGAAGTTAGAAAGCAAAAAATTTATAGTCCCAAAGAAATATGAAGCCGTGTCAACAACAATAAAAGTTGAGAAACATAAAAATAAAAAGGAGCTAGAGAATAGTAAAATCATAGTCCCGATAATAAAGACAATGATATCGGTGAAGAAGAGCAATGGGAGATTAATAATAAATTGCTACTTGAAAGTTTTGAAGAAAATAACGAAGAAGATGACGATTTAAATGAAATAAGTAGCAATATTTCGGAAGAATTTATTAACCCTTTAGAAAATAAAGTAAGAAAAAATATTGTTATAGAAGCTATGGATATTGATCCAACTTCATCAAAAAGAAGACGTGAAATAAAGGTCGAAAGTGAAACCGAAAGACCAACTAGACCTTCGTGAACATGGCCACCGAGAAAAAGAAGATTCTACATATAATTATATACCGGGTCAATATACTCATATGGGTTCAAAAAGAAGAGATTTTGAAAAGAAAGTTCAATTTCGAACTCTAAAAGTGATGGTGCTATACTAAACCTAGCAAAGCACATGACCCTATAGACTGGCCAAATATACTTAGCATATGGAAAGGGTTAATAGTGCAAAAATATATACAAAATCAACATAATATTGGAAATAGAGTAGAAGATATGATTACTTATTTAGAGACATTTTTAGGTGAATCAGCTAAAGTTCTATGGGAACAATGGGTAGAAGCCTTTCCGTCCATTATGAACAATTAAAAAGAGCTGGTAGTAACCCATATAATTTTGCTAATATTATATCAAGTATTGTAATAGGAGAAGATCCGAGTTAGGATTTACAGCTTTGCAAAATGAAAGACTAAGAGAATTAGAAAAATTATCACTAACAAACTGGAAAGGAATAAAGGATTTCTCTCAACATTACTTATACAATGCTACAACCGCTAAACAAGGATATAATAAAGGCATTGTTGATAAATATTTCAATAAATTACCGATCCCTTAGGTTCTATGATATTTGAAAAATATAAAAAAGAGTCGAAGGTACAATAGAATATAATATTTCTCAAGCCATAACATTTGTTTTCAAACAGTTAAGAAAGATTTGTACGAATATACAAGCTCATAGATCAATGAAGCAATTTGACTATAATTTCGCAATAAGTGTAACATCCCAAAAATCCAAACTACAAAATTTTTTCTAAAATAAACCTTTGTTTGTTGCTTGTCATGTACGAAACCCTATTAGTTCGCATACAAAGTACCTTTGTTTAGTTGTTAAGCATTGCGATGCAACAACATCACATGTGTCTTAATATAGTCCTTAAGCCACATGTGATTAGGACCTTAGGGAAACCTCCTATACTTAAGGATGAGAGTCCATGACCAACCACTCAATGCAGTATGGCCTGGTGATAGCTCCTAGGATATGAACCTAGACCCTAATTATCCTATGCTAGAATTAGTAGCAATGTCACCATGGTGTAATGTTTATACATGTACACCTGCCTATAGAATAAATCCTACGACCAACCACTGCCTAACTAGAGCTAACTAGTGGTTAGTGTTACCACCCCAAACCGTGACTTAGTGACTCAGACCTATGCCCATGACCCCACATAGAGGAGTATTGATCCTGAACCTTATGCCATGATAATAGAACCTATCCACTCCAAGTGACTATCTACCTGACCCTAGCTAGACAAAGATTAGTGATATCATGTCAACCATGGTAACACCTCTCCACGTGAGAATGTTGATACTCAGTGTCGTGGTACTAGAAAACCACCCACACATATAGCTGCCTAACTACCCTAGTAGACCAACCCACACCAACCCAGGAAAATACCTCTATCCTTGAGAGGTAGTTGCCTAAACCACATACCTCGATAATAGGAGCTACCTACCTCAGCTTGATCAGCTACCTAATCACTCTGATGGGTGAACCCCACCAGACCACCCTAGTGGGGCAACCTACTAACTATGCCAACTTAGAGAGATGCCCTAGCCCTATGCTTATCACCTAGTGGACCCTCAAGTCGCCATAGTGCTATAAGGAGTAAGCCTAGCAGTTAAACCGAGGTGTAACTACTTAGATGTCCACCCATAACCTAACCTGGATAGAGTACCTAGTGCTAAGCCGAGAGGGATGAGGTGTCACTAGGAACCTACCCTTGGTCTCATATTGGTCTAAACCTAGCCTTGCACCTCAATGCAGATCACCCATCTAGGTACCACACTGTTATAGCCCAAGCATTACATCTTTACTTATGAGTGAGTATCCTAGCTAAGCATTCATAGGTGCATATGATTAATAATTCATGATTTGGATTTTATTGGATCTTCCATTGTATTGATGATAATAAATCACCTACAATAAATAGATGTGCAATATACAATATGTTATGGGATTAATATCCCAACCTATCCTATGACCTTTATGACCACCATGGAACTTTGTGCAAGAGATACAAATCACAAAGTAATACAAATATTATATAAAGAAAACGAGAAATAGAAAAAGGCGAGAAATATAAAAGGAAATGGCGGTGGCCATTTCGCCCATAACACCAATGACCCACCTTACTCTTCCTCTCCCCCTTTTCTTTTTCTCCAGCCCGAGGGAGCAAATGGCCCGTGTCGGCCCGCTAAGCAACCGGCCCACTGATCTTTTCCTTCCCCCCTCTCTTTGTTCTCGGTCCGACCCAGCCGAGCAGCCCAGCTCTCCCTCTGCTAGCGCAGCTCAGCCATCTCGCCGACCTGCTACTCCTCCTCTTCCATTTTTCTGCCGGCCCAGTTCGCTAACCGGCCCATCGGACCAGGACGACAGCGGCCCGCTCAACACCTCCCCGCGTGAAGACAACAGAGCCAGCCGCGATCACTGACGAGCCAACCCCACCTGTCATCTTTTCACCTGCTCCCCGTCCTCTGCTTTTGACCGCGCGTAGGAAAAGCGTAGCCGCCACGCCGATCGACGCCCGTTCGATCCTTGCCCCCTCCTCATCGACGTCCAGGAGCCGAACCAGCTGGACAACAAGGACCCGACAGCCCTGCCACCAAATGCCCACGGCCACGAGCCTCTCCCCCTCGCGCGCGCGCGATGCACATGCGCCTGTCGCTCGCCAGCTCCCCTCTTCCTTGGCCTCGAAGCCAAAATGGCAAGCCTCGCTGCCATCCGGGACCCACCTGCCCTCGATAGCGACCTGCCGAGCCCTGCGAACCGCCTGATCGCGCCCATGGCCGCGATCGCCGTCCACCGTGCACACCATGTGCGTCCATGGCTATAAAAGCCGGGCCTTGAGCACCGAAGCCCTAGCCTTGTTCCACCCTTGCGCCGCCACCTCGCCAACGCAGAGCCGAGAGCAAGAGAGGGAGAAGAAGTAAGGAGAGAAAAGGTGAAGAAGGGAGGCGGGGAGGAAAAGAAGGCCGTCGCCGGAGAGGGAAGGTCACCTCGCCGGACTTGAAGGAGGAGGCGTTGTACTGCTTCGCGAGCTCGACCACGCCAATGACGACAACGACCCGCCATCGCGCCGACGCGCTACCCCGAGCCCTTCTTCCTCCACCGCGCCGCTACGCCGCCGTTCCCCTTCTCCGCCCTTGACCTGCTTCATGGCCATGGCGCCTCGAGCGCGAAGGCCGAGCCTTCACCCGGCTCTTGGTACACATGCACGCACGAGCACGGACCGGCCCTGACCACCAGATCGCGGCGCCACCATACGCCGCCGTCCTGCCCTCCATGATGCGCGCCGTGGCCATGCCCGCCGCCGCGCGCTGCTTGAGCACCGTCGGCCACCCTTGGACCCCCCGGACAACGTCCGCCGCGACGGGGCGCACTCCGTGCGCCCGTTGCCGGCGCGAGACGCCCGTGGGGGAGACCTACCCTGCCTCACCGTCGAGGACGAGCCCGCGCGGGGCGCTCCGGGAGTGCCACCGTGGCGCGACTTGCGCCGGCCGACTCCGGCCACCTCGCTCCTCGAGGTTGCGCCGTTGAGCCGCGCCGTGGGTGGCTACACGCCGTGGCACCCTCGGACGGTGAAGATGACGCCCTGTCGATGGCGCCTTGAAGCCTTGCCGCACACTGCCATGGACGCCGTGCGCCGCCACGCGCTCCCTGCCGTGCGCCGCACGCCGTCGTGCCTCGTGGTTGCCACCAGCGAGCCGAACGTGGCCCTTGTGATGCCAATCGACGAATCGCACATCCAATTGAACCCCGAGCCACTTCCTTGCTAGTTGACGCGGAGCGCCGCCGCTGCTACGCCGCCACCGCCATGGCCAGCCCTATTGGAGCAACCCGTGCCGCCCCGTTGCCGACCAGCGGGCTCACCATATGGTCCTGGTGCTGATGCGCCCGCTGTTGACACTTCTAACACCACTCACGCTAAGTTGTCATCCCTAACATGGCGCCAGAAGTGTTGGTATAGAAACTTGCTCCTCTAATCAAGAAAATATGGGATCCGCAAGTGAACGAGATAATACACCATTGTAGCATTTTACCGGGAAGTATTCCGTGTATCGTTATTTATATTTAGCTCAAAGGAAAGAACTACGGACTTAAACAATGAGATGAACTTGCTAGCACGACTACTTATGAGTGATTGATTGCACGATCACATACTTTGCGTGCAGGGGTAAACCATGATAAATAATAGAATATAAAGTAATAAGCTCGGGGTATAAATCACACAGAGATTAGATATAGACTACTCACAAAGGTAGGTTGACATCGATTAGTTCAAGAAATAGAAATCCTATGTAGGTTCTAATCTACTAAGTCATTCATCTACTCCAACTCTACACTATCATATATAGCACAAAAGACTCTTCATCTATGTATAAGGATCATTGCTATAACAAGCCAAGACATAGCGGGACTTACTACGCAACTTTGGTTCCGCTAGACCTACCAACGGATGGAATATAGAGGACTCAACGGAACCGTCACTTCCGCGATCTACCACACGACCCGGCCAATAGGGTGCATTTGCGGGTAAACGGCATCTAAGCACCATGCTTACATGAAATCTACCACCTAACCCTCCCGCGAAGAGAGCTAAGCGCTTTGCAAACATATACATAAACTTATCACCAATCATAACCATATCAAATGTAGAACTAGAATAAACTAGGAACATAATAAACGAAACATAATGATATTTAGAATAAAGTCACAAGAATAGATACAAGATAATACCAATTCGATGATGAAGATCCGGAATTCCGAGCACAGCGCCCGATTCTTCCTCTATCTAGTCTAAACCTATGTAGAACTTGAAGATCTAGAGTAACTATTCTAAATCTCTGGTGGAGATCTCTCTCTAAACCCTGGCTTTGCTGATGGCTACCTCTGAATAATGAATTCTAGACTGAATTAGGGTTTCAGCCAGGGGCTAGGGGCTCTGAATATGTAGCCCCCTAGGATGCACCACAGCCATCGGATCAAACCGACCTAAACGGACGATAATTATTTATCCTCAAAGGCGGTGGAGGCAGGATCCGCGAGCCTCCACCCGATTGGTGGAGGTGGGGGAGTCGGCCGACCCAAGGAGGGAGTCGGCCAGGCCACCACAATGCCGTGGGTCCCCGCTTCTAGGGTCACCTTTTGCGGAGTCTTCTAGAGTATACAATTTTACCCGTTCGGTCTTTCTCTCTATGTAATCATGACATGTGGGCCTCCTTGGATGTTTTCCCGATAATCCCCTCGCAAAAACACATATTCACCAAAACTCGTGGAATCTGTCAGTTTAAACCCTAAGTCTATGGTGGTGAACAGATTATACCCCTCTTTCTCTCTCTGGTTGACATATAAAATTGATCATTAAAGACTGTCAACAAACTCCCCCAAGCTTACCTTTGCTCGTCCCTGAGCAAATAGCTACGAAAGATGGATCGGAGTTGCTGCAATGCTTTCACGCTTTACAAACACACATGCTCTAAACAAGAATTTCTCCCGGCTAGAGTGAACTATCATAACTCCCAAACTTACTCATGTTTCTTCAACCATGGGGCTTTTGCACACTTGGGTCTTGAGTAGTTGAAAGACGAATAATTAAGTCAAGCACTTGTTGTCTCATGCTCGTTGTTTTTCACCTCTGTTCTGGAGTTTTTATAAGATTTTTCAATAAAACTCAGAGTTCCTTAATACAACCCTTTCAAGTCTCTCAATATGTGGTATTTTTGGATCCTCTCTAAGGCATTGAAAGGAGGTATGCCTTCTCTTTTACTCTCAGAATATGTAGTATTTGTGGTTCAAGGCATTTATAGATGAGCCTTCACTCTCTTTCTCACCCTACTCTAATGAAAGCTTATATGGAGCTCATAGGTATGGAGAACTAATGCATTGGCATGACCGAACCATGGATCCGAAGGAACTCAACATACAACCAATCGGTGTGTGCATGTGTGGTTTTATATGTGGACGAAAAATAGAGAGAAATATTTGTGGGAGGAGAAGGGGTGCACAAAGGAATTATCAATGCTCCTTTATTTGGATGAAACTTGGAACTACTTCAACATTTGAATCTTCTTGGAACTTGAATCTTGAAAACTTGACAATGACTCGGGCTCATAAATTTTTTCTTTCTTTTCTCTCTCTCTTTTTTTTTTCTCTCTTTTTTTTTTTATAATTCTTGCAGCCCAAAAAGGAATGAAATACTTCTTGAATGGAACACTTCTCAATCTTGACAACTTCACATTGGGAACAAATGGAACACTTGGAGCATTGATTTTGGATAAGTGGCTAGCGAAATGAACAAAGGAATATTTTTGGGTGTTCACTCTCGGTGTAAGAGTAGAACAATCTCAATGGATATTAATAGGTTTTATGTGGTGCGTACTTCCAGGGTAGAAGTAGCAGGGGTGCATGTGAGTGTGAAACCAAGATTTAGCTGTATGATGAGTTCATAAGGATACAACACAGCCGATAGCATGAGCCCTAAACAAATGAGGAGGCTTCCTATTCTAATGACCAAGTTTGGCTGTGGTAGGAATTTTAACTCTCTCGTCATATAAGGAACTCATCATGAAACATTTATAATTTTCACAAACAAATCTCCGGAATTTAGTGGCACTTTGGAACACAATGAACAAGACTCGGACTATTATCATATCATGTCCGTCAACTACCTAGACTTAGTTTAAGCATATGCTCCCACGATTTCAGGTGTAGAGTAAATCCAGTTGTCAAACAAGTGTATCTAAATCTTGGGAGAAGTCAAATTTAAAGCTAGGTACTTGCAAAGAATTAGAGCGAGCAACTATTCATCATTTCCATCATGCAATCCTCAAGTCTACACAATTTTATTTATAGCAAACTGATTTGAAAACAAACTTGCACACTCTTTTTATTTGGTTTTAATCTTTAAGGCAAACTTTGAAATGTAAACACTCTTAAAGAAATCAAACTTCTTTAAAACAAAGCAAGCAAATTTTTATTGGGTTTTAGTTTTTCTGAATTTTTTTTTCAATGCATAAAACAAACTAAAGAAAAATAAACAAACCGAAACAAAAGGAAAGAAATACTTATCTTGAAAATGGGGTCCTCCCCAAGCTAGCCTTGTGGTGGTGGTGGTGGATAGTGGATGTGCAACGGTCCACCGAGCCATGCAACATGGAGGTAGCTTCTTCTGGTTCTCTTGAATGGTGCCCGATTAATGGGTGGTGTTACTCGGTTCCATTGGAACCGGTCATTCCACCTCGATCATGGCGATTCGAGTGGCGATGGTGTTGTGCTTTGGAAGGCTACTTGTTCATCATAGTGCTCGGGTGAAAATGAAACCGGTGGCATCGGAGTGGCGACGTGGCTCGAGTCATGGTGGGGTTCTTCTTCATCGGTGGTACCAAAGGGGTCATAAGAGTATCTTGGCGGCCGTGAGGGTCCCGGCTCGGATGGTCCTGGCTCGATGTTCCCCGGGGTGTTGTATGGTGGGTAGTAACCATAGAATGGTTGATGTGGTTGGCTTTGTGGTGGGTACACCCATGGGTTCGGTGAGTGGTACTTGAGGTACATTCCACTCATTGAAACCGGCATGTGCTTTGGTTCTTCTCGGGCGGTTTCGACACCACGCCAACCGGTTCACGATTTCTGTCACCCTCTCCGAGCGAGCTCTTCGAGGTGCTCTCTCATTCACGGTTCTCGTTCCCGCAACTCAATATGATAGTTTTGCACATGATACAAAGCCGCTCCGGGTTAGGTAACCGGATCGCAAACACCATATTTTGCATAATAGACATCATTAACTTTCTTCGTAAGTGACCTTGGCCAAAAGTATAGAGGTCATAAAATTCTCTATGATGTTCAATGTACTCAAAAGTAGCTCCCTCTAATAAATTCAAGCTTGTGGCAATGCGAGTGATAAGCGAGCGAGATGGCCACACTTCCTACTTTGTAACCAGGGACACTCATCCAATGGTTCACTAGGAGGTGGACGGAGACACTTTCGTTTCTTGACGGCCCGCGACAAAGAACAACCGCAAGTCGGCTACTCTGATCTTGCTCTCATCATATCGTGGGAAAAAGGTGGCTCCTATCCAACGGTGCAAAAATCTAAGCGTAGGATGCTCTATGGCTGCAGTGCGTTGCTTTAATGGTAGGGTACTCTAGAAATGCTTTGCTCCAAAACCTATGTGCATCAAAATCACCTAGTGCCGCATTTAAATCTATGAGGGCATCTTGAGGGAAACCTAGGAGGTCGCTAAGGTTTCTCCAAGAGACGAAAAATTCCAGAGCAAACATTCTAAAATAAACTCCATTGTCCGTGTATCGAAGGGTGCTAAGGAATTCTATGGTCAAAAGCCTAATCCCCTTCTCGCAAGGTTTGCAAAGGAAGTCCAACCAACTAGTGGAAAAATTGTGTCGAATTCTTGAGCCATACCTCGCTAGCGTAAGTGTCGGATCGATGACGGCGTGTGGATGAAATGCTTGTTCTTGAGCTTCTTGTATATCTCCTTCTCCCCGGGCGGTTCTCGGGCGAGGATGTTCTCATGAGGACTCTCCGAGATGCCGGTGGTGGTACAGTCTTCGCGGTGCTTCGGGGCTTCGGTGGTGGGTCGACACTCATGTCGAACCAGCCACCGAGCTCTCGGCGAGAGGCACTTCTTGTCCCGATGTTCCTGATGGTTCCCGAGATCCCTTGAAGACGCTCTTCATCCCAAGTTGCTCAAAAGAAACAAAAATAAACACTAGTGGAGAGAAGGATTAGTACAAGGTTAGTGGTTAGCCGTCAGTTCGGCGGTCCGAGGTTAGTCGTTCTTCATGACAAAAAGCTCTAAACTTCGGTCTTCATTTTGGATGTAACCTCCCCTAGATTTTAGATTTTCTTTATCCTATTTGGACAGCATCTCCACTAATTTTGTGATGATCTACTCAGCACTACCCCTTCCCTTCACTTGCTACAAACTCTTGCTCACTCTTCTCACTTCTTCTCTCTTCCTACTCTTCTCCTCTTCTCTCTAACTCTCTCCAGGAAACTCGAAGTCGAGAGCAGATGGTTTGGCTAAAATTCGGAATGTGGGTGGTGCATAGAAGCCATGGGAGGAGGCATTTTTATAGAGGAGGAGAGGAGAGTCGGCCGACTCGGTGGTGGGTCGGCCGACCCACCATATTGGCCAATATGGCTGCCACTTCACATGCTATTGCGTGATCTTTTGTCAATCCGAAATTTTGGTCGGTTGAGTGGATTTGGCGGTGGAAAAGAGAGGATAGTGGAGGTGAGTGGAAGTGGATAAAATTATGTGATTTGATGTATGTGAGGTGTAGTCTATGACATGTGGGGCCCATGGTGAGGGACCCACCATGCACAAAATGCCATGATAAAAATTATAAACAATGCGAAATTTAAATGAAGGTAAACTAATTTAAATGCATGAAATGATAGATTTTTGTGCCACCACGATAAATAATTTTTGACGGGTTGTCACACACCGTAAAATTATTTATATGGGGCATAGAATTTTTATAATGTAATGCTGGAAATAAATATGCCTAAGAAAACTATACGAGATGCAATTTAAAATGCGGATAAATACCGAGTTACCTTCCCAGAGGATTCGGATTTTTAAAGTCCTCCGAATTGGACCTTCTAAAATATTTATTCCGCTGATGATCCTGAGATGCATCCTCTCTCTCCGGTGGTTGTACTTGTCGATCTTCTTCTACCATCTTCGCGGATTTATTGAGCTCTTGTTTCGACTTGAATGCAAATTGCTCTTCTTGCCCATTTATAGTGAACTTGATTTCTCCTTTCCCGACATCAATGTGTGCATTGGCGGTGCTTAAGAAAGGTCTTCCAAGGATGAGTGATACCTTTGAGTCTGGATGCATATCCAAGTACTACAAAGTCTACCGGCACAAAGAATTCTCTTATCTTGATCGGAATGTTTTCGGCAATGCCCAACGGATAACGGACCGATCGGTCGGCTAGTTGCGACACATTGATGTTGGCTCAAGTGCGGTGGTTGAGCTTGTAGTAGACTCACTGCGGGCATCACACCGACACTTGCTCCAAGATCACGAGTGCGTTATTGAAATGTTGATCTCCAATTGTGCGGTCGATAGTAGAACATCCTGGATCTTTCTTCTTTTACGGTAGTTGGTTAAGGATGGCCGCACTACATTCTTCGGTTAGCTTGATCACTTCATTGGATGGCGGTGGTCTCTTCTTGTTAAGAATATCTCTTATGTACTTGGCATAAGTAGGGACTGTATGGCATCCAGCAGAGGTATATTGACATATAACTTTTGAATTACCTCCACGAACTTACCAAACCGCTCATCTCGCTTGTGGGTCCTCTCTTCCTCCTAGGGAATGGTAGGTAGTTTGTATCTCAAAATTGTTGTCTTGCTTCCCGATCTTGTAATCGGCTTCGTACGATTCTTGTGGTAATACTTCTAGCTCAGGTTGGAAGTCTTCTTCTTCTCACACGGTGGTAGCACGGTTGGCCTTTTTGCTCCTTTTGGATAGGGAGGATCTCGGTAGAACTCCCTCTTCTTGTAGTAATAGATCTCACTCCGCTCGGGGTTAGTGGCAACGAGCAAAGCAATGGCCAACTTTGCTATCTTTTCTTCTATCTTTTTATTGAACTCTAATTGGTCATTAATGGAGGAGAAACTATCCATTTTAATACTTAAGTTTTCCAAGATTTTGTTATTAGCGGCAAGCCTATCCTCCATAGATGAGTTGATCTTGGACTGTTGTAGAACCAACTCTCTTAAAGTAGGTTGCTTTGCATAATTCCCGACTGAGTACCTTGATTAATGGATGGTTGCACCCAATGTGGAACCTTCCTCGCGATGGGACTTGAATTACGCCTATATGTTGCTTCAATTGCTCTTTGATCTTCCTTGTACTTGGCCCTCCGGTCAAGCCAATGGAGTAAGGTATCCATCTTGGTTGATAATGCATTCACTTCTTCTATTGCTTCTTCACTCGATGGCAATCTTGAACATTGTCTTGGGACCAGCTTTGATTATCTCATGCTATCTTCTCCATGAGTCTTTTAGCTCTCCCAAGAGTGAGTGATAAGAATGATCCTTCAAAGCTGCATCTAGGTGCTCACGTGTCTTCGGAGTTAATCCGTGATAGAACCCTTGCATGAGTAACCATTCTTCCATTCCATGATGGGGACAATCTTGAATGTATCCTTGCAACCGCTCCCATGCTTCTGACATGGTTTCCGTCTTCTGCTGTTGGAAGTTGGTAATCTTTCCTCTTAAGGCATTGGTTTTGCCTATTGGGAAGAATTTTGTTAGAAAGGCCTTGGAACACTTCGCCCATGTATTGATATCTTCTTTATTTGCATAGAACCACTGCTTCGCTCTTCCCACTAGTGAGAATGGAAAGAGGCGAAGGAGTATGAGGTCTTCATTAACTCCATCTATGGCGATGGTGTTTCCAATCTCCATGAAGTCCTGTAGATGTGTACTTGCATCTTCATGTACCTTTCCACTGAATTGGATAGCTTGCACCATGTTGATGAGACTTGGCTTGAGCTCAAACTGCATATCAGTGTGTACTGCTGGACCAGTGCGGATGTTCTCTATAGTTGGAGCAGAGAACTCCAGTAGGGTCTTCTCAGCCATCTTGATTGGTGACGAGCTTCTTTCTTGATTGAACCGACTCTGATGATCGAGAGTTTGAATGAATCGATTCAATCCGCTAATACCCCGTATAAAATATAGACAAAGAAAAACAACGGGGTGAACTCGCCAAAGTAGAGGTGACTAGTGACAATCACTCATTTTCTAAGTATCCGCTTAAGCAATTTTTCTCTAAAAGTTTATTCCGTTCCCCGGCAACGGCGCCAAAAATGCTTGTTGACACTTCTAACACCACTCACGCTAAGTTGTCATCCCTAACATGGCGCTGGAAGTGTTGGTATAGAAACCTGCTCCTCTAATCAAGAAAAATATGGGATCCGGGCAAGCGAACGATATAATACACCATTGTAGCATTTTACCAGAAGTATTCCGGTATCGTTATTTATATTTAACTCAAAGGAAAGAACTACGGACTTAAACAATGAGATGAACTTGCTAAACACGACTACTTATGAGTGATTGATTGCACAAGTCACATACTTTGGCGAGGGGTAAACCATGATAAATAATAGAATATAAAGTAATAAGCTCGGGGTATAAATCACACAGAGATTAGATATAGACTACTCACAAAGGTAGGTTGACATCGATTAGTTCAAGAAATAGAAATCCTATGTAGGTTCTAATCTACTAAGTCATTCATCTACTCCAACTCTACACTATCATATATAGCACAAAAGACTCTTCATCTATGTATAAGGATCATTGCTATAACAAGCCAAGACATAGCGGGACTTACTACGCAACTTTGGTTCTCGCTAGACCTACCAACGGGGATGGAATACAAAGGACTCAACGGAACCGTCACTTCCGCGATCTACCACACGACCGGCCAATAGGGTGCATTTGCGGTAAACGGCATCTAAGCACCATGCTTACATGAAATCTACCACCTAACCCTCCCGCGAAGAGAGCTAAGCGCTTTGCAAACATATACATAAACTTATCACCAATCATAACCATATCAAATGTAGAAGTAGAATAAACTAGGAACATAATAAAATGAAACATAATGATATTTAGAATAAAGTCACAAGAATAGATACAAGATAATACCAATTCGATGATGAAGATCCGGAATTCCGAGCACAGCGCCCGATTCTTCTTCTATCTAGTCTAAACCTATGTAGAACTTGAAGATCTAGAGTAACTATTCTAAATCTCTCGGTGGAGATCTCTCTCTAAACCCCGGCTTTGCTGATGGCTACCTCTGAATAATGAATTCTAGACTGAATTAGGGTTTCAGCCAGGGGCCAGGGGCTCTGAATATATAGCCCCCTAGGATGCACCACAGCCATCGGATCAAACCGACCTAAACGGACGATAATTATTTATCCTCAAAGGCGGTGAAGGCAGGATCCGCGAGCCTCCACCTGATTGGTGGAGGTGGGGAGTCGGCCGACCCAAGGAGGGAGTCCTGCCGACCCACCACAATGCCGGGTGGGTCCCCGCTTCCCGGTCTCGCCTTCCGAGTCTTCTAGAGTATACAATTTTACCCGTTCGGTCTTTTTCTCTATGTAATCATGACATGTGGGCCTCCTTGGATGTTTTCCTGATAATCCCCTGCAAAAACACATATTCACCAAAACTCGTGGAATCTGTCAGTTTAAACCCTAAGTCTATGGTGGTGAACAGATTATACCCCTCTTTCTCTCTCTGGTTGACATATAAAATTGATCATTAACGACTGTCAACACCCGCCAGTGGCAAGATTGGTCGGCTGACGCGCCGCCGTGCATCGCCGTGCCGCCGCCGGTGAGGCCATGGACGCGCGCTGGGCGCGGATGGGGATGAGATGGAAGGAAAAGCTGCCGGTGCATGGCGGATGGACATGGTCCATATGGACCGAGCCCTCTGGCGCCGGTGGGTCCGTGGTCACCCGTCCACCATGCGCCATCATGATGAACCCGAGCCTCCTAGCGCCATGCCCCGTGAACCCCGTCCACGTGAACCCCGGAGGCGGGGAAGGAGAAAGTGGACGTGGTCCATGGTAGACCATGTGGTCGTCTATGGACCAATGCCTGCAGGTCCACCATGAACCAACCCCCACGCCAGCGCCGTAGACCAAGGCCCGATCCAAATCCAGCGCAGTGACGTGGCAAAACCAGGAAGCGCCACGTGTTGGGCCCGGCCCGGCCCAAGTCCGGCCCAACCGGCCCATTGGCGGCCCATTCTGGCCCAATAGTGGCCCAATTAGGTTGACGGTCCACGGGTGATGTCATCATGATGTCATGCGCGTCACCCTGGCCCACTGATCACCGCCACGTGTCGGTGTCCGGTCCCGGCGTGCCACGTGGCCTATTCTGCCGGTGTCGACACGTGTCGGCCTATTATTAATCGGCCTTTTATTATTTTCAGAATATTGTATAAACTTCGGAAATTCATAACTTATTCATACGAGCTCCGAAAAATATGATCTTTATATGTAAATTCATCTAAAATCGAGATGTACAGTTTAAGACTATGTTTGAGTGCATTTGATTCTTCTATATTTCATTTGCTTCTTTGTGGATTCTATAGGAGTCGCTAACGCGACTATTACGTTTCGGTTTCAGAGTCGATTCGGGAAAGGAGCGACCTAAGGACGGAGGTGGAGATCTCGCCGTACGACTACGAGAGGACTTGTACCACTACCGTGTCGGACTTGTACCACTACTTCCTCGACATCGCAGTGTCATGGCGACCCTCTTTTAGAGAATCCTATTAGACATTGCATGTGTAGAATTGCTAGCGCTTTATATTTATTCTTTTGCTAGTATATGATGCATGATACTGCCTGAGCTCTATTTACCTTGTTCGAAGCCCTTTTACCATGTTACCCAGCCCTGCGCTCGCACATATATATATTACCGCCCTTACCGCGTGCTTGCATTTATTATCACCATACTTATTATAACTCCACTTCGCATTGTATATGTGGTGCGGGTGGTGAACCCTTGGGAATGGTTTGGCTCGGGATCTTTGGACTTGTGGTTATGGTGATGAGCGGTGTCTTTGCGTGAGTCTTGGGTGTGTGGTGAGGGTTGAGTCGGCCGGACAGGGATTACGACGAGCTTCGAGCGAGTCTTGCCGAGGGATACGGCCCGGGTATCCCCGCTTTGTGAGTACCCGTATGTAACTGGTTTGGATTGAGGTGTCCTTGGTGTGAGCTCCTTGGGGTGGAGCCTTGGAAAGGGGTGCCGTGGCGGCACGGTAAAGATTAGCCCATACGGGGAGACATCGCTGTCGGCCAATACCTAAGGACTTGTGTGCTAGTGACCGGATCATTGGACGCCTTACTTTCCACTCGCTCTCCAATGGGAGGGGAGCCGGTCCTAACCATATGGTAGTATGGATGCCATTACTTGTCGGGTGTAAGCGGATAGTGTCGGGAGGTACGGGTGGAGCCCACACCCTCCTTAACCACATAGTGACCCTTTTGGCCCGGGTACTATGTTCACGGTCTCGGCGGCCGGGGTCGAGTGACAGGATGGTATCCATTCTAGACTTATGGCGATCGGAATCACGCCTAGATGTGGCCGCATCGATGATGGCTATCTTGTGGAATAGTGAAACCTCTGCGCAGTGTATGGTTGATCGATCGATACATAGCTGACTCGTTGGCTATGGACCAGTCCCGTGTGATGCTTACTTGACTAGGAGAGGAGTCTTCTGCCTTTCTTGGGATATGGGTATGTTACATCCGACCGTGAGCCTGGGAGGCTGCGGGTTGTTGAGGCCTGACGAGAGGGAGTCGTCTTGCCGGCCACGTGAAGCGTGGTGGGGTATGGTGTGTGGTGTGTGAGGTGTGGTGATGTGTGGATGGGATGGATGGGATGGTGGATGGATGTGTGTGTGGGATTTGGGAATGTGTTAAACTTGATTATTATTATTAATATTATACTTGTTGCTACCTCGCATGCGCTAGGATGCAAACCACAGCCAAATATAGGATCGCGAGATCCCTTTATTTTCTCTTTTCCACTAAACTCATTCGGTGCGACCATGGCCCGCACACATCCGGTGGTGTGCGGTTTTCCGTGATGATTAGGATTGAAAGGATTAGAAGGTCTCGTGCTGCGCTCAAGTTGGAGTTTGAAGCCGCTTTCCGTGTTTTCTTCCACCTTCGCAAGCTGTTCTCGATGTTAGAAATATTTTGTTTACGCCGGTGCGGCGTTGTAATTATTAATGTAAACCCTTCTACTTGTACTCTGTATTCTCAGAATTCGATGTATGGGATTGATTATCAACTGTTGTATATCATTCTGTGGATTTTCCCTTCGCGGAAAATTGAGGATGTTTCAGTTGGTATCAGCTCCTATGATTAGAATAAGCCATGTACAGCTAGGAGTTGTGCCATGAATAGAGTAGGATGTCTACCATGTTAAGCTATTTATGTGTAGTACGTTTTCTCCGCGGATCTCTTGGCGTAGCTACCAAGGATATCGCTTTGTAATAAACCCAATGTAATGAGTGCTTGGTTTTTATCGGATCTTATGGTTCTTCATGCTTCTTTGTATGAGTGTAGGATAGATTTAAATGTTTTTAAATTGTTTAAATCATCTAAACTCAAGTCAAAATTGTTAATAAATCATGTCACTTGCACATGATTCCTAATCCTTAGGACCCTTACAACAGGATGCCCAGCCAGTAATCGGGTAGCTCGAACCATTGCCCAACCCCTGCAGCAAACACCATGGACAATGATCAAGGTAGTCACAAACCACCCACGGGACTCAATCTCGAGAAGGAAGAACTCCATACTCTGCTACCCAATGGAACCCCCACTGAAGGACCGTCGAACAAGTCTCAACATGAGCAAGGGAATTCATCTCTGATGAAGCTCCCTACTTTCAATGGAACCGACGAAGATCCTATCACCGCTGTAGACTGGCTATATGATATGGCGAAGAGTTAGACTTGACCTCCTACACCGAAGAAGAAAGCGTGAAGGTTGCAGCCCATCAACTCATAGGTTCCGCACATACATGGTGGAACACATTGAGCAATGCCCATTCCAACCCAACCAACATCTCATGGAGAGAGTTCAAATAAGCCTTTCGCAAACACTATGTACCGAGATGATGCAATGGAAGACTTGAAAAGAGAGATTTGAAGCGTAAGGCAAGGAACAGAAGTGTTCACGAGTACAACATCCGCTTCAACCGCATGTTGCGTTACGCACCCGCCGTACGAGACTCTAAGAAAGATATGATGTTCTACTACCGTAGAGGCCTAAACGATGGCATCCGAATGGTCCTTGCCGAAAGCACCTACCACACCATTGAAGAAGTAATTAACAAGGCAATTGAGATAGAAGAAGACCTCCTCGAGTATGAAATAGTCGATGGAAGGAAGAGATGCCGCATTGATGGATCATTCAGTGGCTCACTAGCATGACAAATGAGAGCAATCACAGACTCATATCATACCCGGGCTCGAAGTATGTGGAACGCTACGCACCTACTTCTACGAGCGGTGTGCCATTCACTTACTATGGATCCGACCACTCTAACCTCGGGATGCCGACATCAAAGGAATGAGGACCACTCCGCCAACTCGTAACCTTGGTATAAAGAACCTCGTGGCAATCACAAGTAGCGTGTTTATCACCTGCTATGGATGCGACAAAATGGGCCACATGATCGCCAAGTGCCCAGAAAGAAAGACTACCCCTACTACGACTCCTGTTCTCAATCTAGACAATGATACTCGCTAAGCATGTAGTCAAGTATTCAATCTTATCCGATGTAACATGCTTGAATATGTCTTCAAGATTGTATGAGAGTTCATCTTATCACTAAATACAAGGATTTTCCCTTCTGTACAAGAACACTTGTGAATGATTCCAAGATCTCTGGGATATAGGTATCTCTGCCTAATCGATTTAAAAATCTATCTCCCCGAGTGCATTGGAAAGCCAGCTCCTTTCAAAACATGTTTGCGAAAGTCTTTCATTTCAAAACAAAAGTTTTACTTTGCACATCAACCTTTGATAAAATGTTTGCAAACTAAAAATGGCCCAAGTCTTATTTTAAACTCTTTTGATTTCAACCAAGGAGCCAAACTTATTTTAAATAAAATTCATCTTCAAAATGTTTTGCAAAATGTTTGCCAAACAAAATAATTGTAAAAAGGTTTTGTTTGATTGTGAAAATTCACAAAACGAGCAAGGTAATTGTGAACCATTTTCAAACTACCCGTGTTTCAAATGATTGGGAAAAGAGTCACGCTTTGTTTGAAGAGTAAAACCATGTTTCAAAACTATTTGATTTTATAACTCACTTTGATTTCAAACCTCTTCAAAAATCTCCCTTGGGCTTCAAGGCCTACAAAATCACCATCTATTTTAAAATAAGATTTTAGAAAATCATCATGACGATGAGGTTCAATGATCGACCCCAACCGATAACTCTAGAATTGCGTATGCATCTTGGATACCCCGTACAAAATTTGGATCGAGTCACCAAGTAAAGCAAAGGACCGCAAAACCTTTCGCAAGATCCTTTGAAGCGCTACGCCGACTAAAAGCAAGGATAGCAACTATGCTTATCGAGTAGCGCAAATGGAAGTGTGGTGAACTCATAACCCACTGGACCCTGGATCGAAATCGGGAGCCTAAACCGCACCTCGAAATTTAGGAAGACATGATATAGCCTAAACTAATATGTGTTCCTCCCACATACTAAACCCCCGCGATGAAACATCCTACCGTGACAACTCCTCGATCATCGTTGAAGTATCTTTTTGTAAACCCTCAAGATCGACTAAGGATCTAGACAAAGAAATCAAGACTCTACTACTCACTCTTGCAACTCGATGAAGCAACTACTTCAAGCTATGAGGAACTGGAAGTCAGATTCATGGATAAGTGTCACCTTACTACTTCGTGGAGTACTATATGTTGATGTCTATTAAGTGCAACTGAAATAAAGAAGGTTCCGCAAGCGCACAGAATATATCATCGTAGCATTTTAACCGGGAGTAATCCAGGTATCGTTATTTATAATTTTACCACTGGGAAGGGAATGCACTGGATAATGAGTGATGAGCAATGCACATGCAATAATGGAGAGCTTAACCTTGTCCGTATCGATCATCTCATACGGGGTAAGTGTCACATAAAATATATGAATGAATGATAAATGACATAAGATAAATAAGAGCATATAGCCACATAAAATAATAATAATAAGCCATCTCAACTTAGCACTCGAGCTTATAACACTAGCATGGACTAGGACGATCTAGGGTATAATCCTATGTTATTCTAACTACAAAGTCAAAGCATACAATGATTAGTGCAAGAACATCTAGCAATCATGGCGGGAAAAGGTTACACCTATGCATAGTGATATTACCAGAGAAGACAAGAGACATAGCAATGACTTCAATGTAATAGGTTTGTTCTCATAGACCTACCATCGGGATGGAATACAAAGGACTCAACGGAACTGTCACTTCCGCGATCTACCACACGGCCGGCCAATAGGGTGCAATCGCAGATAAATACGGTCTAGGCACCACGCCTACACAATATTTACCACTCACCCATCGATCTAATGAGCAAGCGCTATACGATCCTATGCATAAACATAATTCTAGTCCAACTATGCTAAACATATAATCAAAGTAAACTAAGAACAATATAATTGAGAATATAATCAAATAGAGCAAAGTCAAGTCGATATAATAGAATAGAATAAAGTACTACTCATAGTATCACGAACAATGATGAATATTACAAGAATGTAGAGGGGAATTACCAAGAACTCCGACGATCCGGACTCCAAGCTAGGCTAGATTCCTCTAGATCTATTCCTATGTAGCTATGCCACTAAACTATAGAGCTCTAATTGAGATGGTGGCTCAGCTTCTCGAATTACGATGAGAGAATGAACTCTTGAATGAATTAGGAATTAGTTAGGGTTTCACCCGAGGGCCAGAGCTCTTAATATATAGCCCCCTAGGATTAACCGGCCCTCGGATCAAACCGACCTAAATGGACGATAATTATTCATCCTCAAAGGCGGTGGAGCGGGATCCACGAGACTCCACCCGATTGGTGGAGGTGGGGAGTTGGCCGACTCCCCCCCTCGGGTTGGCCGACCGGCCACCCTGCCGCAGTGGGCCCCGGCTTCCGGGGTTTGCCTTCTCGGAGTCTTCTAGATTATACAATTTTACCCGTTCGGTCTTTGTCTCTATGTAATCATGACATGTGGGCCTCCTTTGGTTCTCTTTCGATAACCCCCTCGAGAAATAGACAATCACCAAAACTCGTGGAATTACGTCGGTGTAACCCCTATATCTAACAGTGAACTCATATTAGTCCTTTCTCTTGTTGCGTTGATGGTATAAAATTGATACTTAATGACCGTCAACAAACTCCCCCAAGCTTACCTTTTGCTCGTCCCTGAGCAAAGATAGACTCAGTGATGGATCAGGAGTTGCTACAATACTTTCACTCCTCACAAGTACACATGCGTTCAAATAAGAACTCTCCTCCGGATTAGAGTGAACTATTCTGACTCAAAACTCACTCATATTACCTTTCACCATGGGGCTTGTAACCGTCACTTGGGTCTTGAGTAGTTGAAAGATAGAACAGTCAAGTCAAGCGCCATGTTTCTCGCTCTTTGATCAACTATTATCCCGGAGTTTTGAAAAGTTTTGAAATAAAACTCGAGTTCCTTGTATGAACCTTTCAAGTCTCTCATTTGTAGTATTTAAGATCCTCTCCAAGGCATGAGTAGTGTATGCCTTTTCTCTTCTCTCAAAATATGTGGTATTTGTGGAACTAAGGCATAGTGGAAAGTGCATTCTCTCTCTCACCCTACTTTCTAATAGGCTTATGTGGAGCTCATAGGTGGGGGACACTCAAACTCACTTGCATATATTGCACAGTTAAGACATGGATCCAATAGGAACTAAAATAATAAAAAAGTCATATGTGCATGTGAATGAGGAAATGGAATGGGTGATAAGATGATGATAGGATGATGATGATAAGGAAATGATTATGAGGGGTACTCAACTGGTGAACATCTACTTCTACACTTGCTCCTTCGGGGATAACATGACTCCCTTTATTCGGAAACCTTGAAACTTCTTGAACTTCTCAAAAACTTCTTGGAACTTCTTGAATGGAAGGACTTGGCTACTCTTTCTTTTTCTCTTTTTTTTTCTTCTTCTTTTTTTTTTAGAGCAACCAATCCTCTGAAAACGAAACTTTAGCACAGGGAGTGTACAACTTGAAATGATAATAACTGGAGCTTTTATGTAGGCAAATAGAACGGCGATGATTATGTCTAGATGTTCACTCCCAGGATAGGAGTAAAACCTTTCTGGATGAAGTGAAAATGAATGGTGTATGTATATGTGGATGGATGGATGGATGAATGCGTACTCCCAGTGTAGGAGCAAGATAAGTGCGTATCTCCGGGGTAGAGACAAGATAATATGCGGGGAATGCGTACTCCTAGGATAGGAGCGATAAGTGCGTATCTCCGGGGTAGAGATAGCACAGATATGGTGGATATGGATCTATATGTGGGTGGTACTTCGAGGAACAAGTAGCACGGAATGAATGTAACATTTATAAAATGGGTGCATGCTTCGAGGACGAAGTAGCATAGATCAATGGATGGAAGAGCACATAGTATTGACTCTAATCGCATGACTAATTCCTTATGGGTCCACAAAGATAACCACACTCAATGCCTATAAAGTCTACACTCAAGCTACGGTGTGATCTATATAAACGAGATGGGTTTTCCTAATCTAGTAAACATGAATATATGGTCATGTGGTAGGAATTTGAACTCTCATCATAAAGGAACTCATCATGTAGGAATTTAATATTTTCAAAGATAAATTCTCCGAACTCCAAGTATCTCTAGGAACAAGATGGACAAGACTCAACCTTCCCATATCATACCCGTCAACCACCTAGACTTAGATCAAGTATTCGCTACCCACAAGTTTCAGGTTGTAGCAAATCTCAAATCTAAACAGTTGTGTCCAAAACTCGGGAAAGTGCAAGGTTGAAAACTAGGTACTTGAAAGGAATTACTGTGAGCAACTATTCATCATCTCCATGTAGAGTTTATTCTAGGGATCACTTTTAAAGACAAGTTGCAAGAGCTCTCCAAAAGTAGAAAAGATAAATAAGGAAATCTTTCTGGGTTTCTATGGTTATGCATCTTTTTTAGTGGTTTTAACAAAGCATACTTTAAATAAGCATAAACAAATAAGTTGGAAACACTTAGCTTGGTACACGGGGGATGCTCTCCCCCAAGCTGGATGTTGACATAGTCTGCTGATGTTGCTGACAGGCACTGAAGACGTTCTAGTCCTCCAGAGTGTCGTAGATAGTTGCTTGTGGAGACGGCGTTCAAGTGTCGCGGACGGACCCCGACGGGGACTGGATGTCCTTCTACTGTTAGCTCCTTTTTGATCCTTGATGTTCTCGTGAAGCTCAAATAGACAACAAAGCTTGTGGAACCGATTAAGCATTAGTGATAAAACCTCTAGGCCTTGGTTGTCTAGAACTTTCCTAACTTAAAACTCATTCTAACGGGATCACAAGAAATATTTTTATCTTTTTATTATTTAAGGAATGCGAGACAGGGAAAGATAAATATGCCGAGAAATTATTTTTGTGCCACCATGAATGATTATCCACATGGGGCTTAAAGTTTTTCTCGATGCAAATGCACAACATCTTTATTTTCTTTTTAAATGCGGAGATAAAAGAGTAAAGATGCAACTAAGATGCACGTAGGGAAATAAATATACTAAGGTAAAAATATAATGCTGAAAAGTAATGCTGATAAATACCAAGTTACCTCTTGGCGCGGCGTTCGGTGGTTTTAAGTCCTCCGAATGAGACTTGTCATGTTCGCTCATTTTTCAAGGGTCGCATTGGCTGGCGCCTCGGATGATGTCGCCTCGTGTGTAGGAATTGATTCTGATTTTGCTTTTACTTTCCACACCTTCTTTGTTGGAGAGGATGATCTTGAGGAGGAAGTTTCTTGGATCACTTGGTTTTCTCTTCTGTTGGTAGCACCTCTTCAGGTTCTTCTACAATGTTCTTCTCTTCTGGGTACCGATCTTCATATCTAGACACTTCTCCCTCATAGTTGGCCCATCCATCCGTAGTGATGTTCTTCTTGTTACGCGATGGGTACGCTACCTTCTCCTTGCTCGTTCTTCTTGGGCTCCTCGGTGATTATATAATTATTATTGAAGTAGCGGCGTACCTTCTCGGTGGGAAAGTGGAAATGGATCTCTCCGTCCCAATATAGATGATAGCTCTGGTGGTGTTCAGGAATGGTCTTCCTAGGATGATTGGAGGATCATAGTCATCTCCCATGTCAACGACTAGGAAGTCCGTAGGGATATAGTGGTCATCTATCCGGATGAGGACATCCTTCACTTCTCCTTCGACGGGGAATGTCCTGTCCGCCATCCGCAACTGTGCATAGGTAGGCTCCAAAGGCATAGTGCCATATAGATACTCATAAGTTATCTTGGCCATGATGTTGACGCCGATCCGGTGTCACGCATGCTTTATTGAAAGAGCTTCGTTGATGGAGCATTGAATGGTTGGGACACTGGGTCATCCTTCTTGATCGAGACGTGGGGATCGAGGAAGTGGTCATGCTCCTTATGGACCGCGTGACCATCCTCACTGTCTCCGTATTCTTATCTTTGTTCTTGCTCTTCTTAGCCGGACTCTTCTTCTTCTCACTGCTCGTGATGAGGGTGTCTTTGGAACCGCAGCTCTGCTTCTTGAAGAAGAAGGTTTCTCTCTTGCCCTTGATATTGAAGATGATCTTGGCGGTGTTGGCATACATGATGGCTCCGTGAGTGTTCAAGAATGGTCGTCCCAAAATGACAAAGGACCTTTCATCACCGCCAGTATCTACTACCACGAAGTTCGAGGAACATACGAGTTGCCCACTCGTACACATATATCTTCAAGTATTCCCAAAGGAACACGGAGTGACTGATCTGCAAGCTGTAAGTACATGGTTGTGTATGCTAAGGGGCATCTGAATAGCTTCTCATATATCACTCTTGGCATGATGTTGATGCTTGCACCGAAGTCACAGATTACCTCATTAAAGTTAGTACTTCCAATGGAGATCGGAATGACTGGTCTCCCTGGATCGCCCTTCTTGATTGGCAGAGTTGAGTCTATCCATGACCCCTTCGATGGATCACTCCGGCTATCTTCTACATTGAATATATCAACAAGATTTGCGGTCTCGAGCTCTTCGGGTTGTCCCGCCGCTTACCTTGACCGAGTGGAGGAGCAAGGTTAACAAGCCGTTGTACCGCGACTCAAGTATCTTGTTGAAACTGAGCTGACTCTTGATGGCATTGGAAAAGCCATCCATTCTCCGTTGAGTGTCTCTAGGACCTTGTCATTTGATGTCGGCTTCTTGGACAGATTGTCCATCATCTTGCCTTGATTCAAAGACTAACTCTCTCAAAGGCGGTGGTTGTAATTAGTGTAGGAGGAGTTGTTACCTTGATAATTGCCCAATAATTGCCTGAGTAGTTAGGCCTCGGCCGCTGATTCCAACCTTGATTCTGGGAGGACGGTAGTAATTATTGTTGTTGTTGTTGAGGTAGTTCACGTCCTCCTTCAGCTCGGGCGCTTAGCACCCGTGTGCCCGGTCTCTCCACACTCTTCACATGTCATGCGAGCATCATGTATATGCATGACTTCTTTCTTCTCCGGGGCTCTCTCATCGAGCCTCTTCATTAGCAAATCCATTTTGGCGACAAAGATGTCTACCTCTTTCACCCGTGCATTCCTCCACCTCTTGCGGGTCTCGAGTTCTTTCTTCACTCCAACTTTGGTTGGATGCCATTTTCTCCACAAGAGCCGTGGCCCGAGGAATAGTGAGTGATAAGAATGCACCTCCAGCCAGCGGATCCATCGTCTCACGTGTGTTGTTGCTAAGTCCATGGTAGAATGTCTCGCATAAGCGGCCAATTCTCCATGCCATGATGAGGACACTCGAGGATGTAATCTTGAAAGCGCTCCCAAGCTTCCGGGACAGCCTCATCATGATGTTGCTGCTTGATATCTTCCCACGAAGAGCATTTGTCTTGCCCATTGGGAAGAACTTCGCCAAGAAATTGGTGGAACTTAGTGCCCACATAGTATTCTTCTCCTTATTGGCGTAGAACCATTTCTCGCTCTCCCCAAGAGTGAGAATGGGAAGAGGCGAAGTAGTATAGCATCTCTGGGACATCCTTGATAGTGAATGTGCTACAAATCTCCGAGAAAGTGTTGGAGATGAGCACTAGCATCTTCATGGGCCTTCCCACGAACGGCTTGCTTGCACCATGTGGATTAGCGCAGCTTGAGCTCAAAAGCTCCTTCGATGTCCGCAGCCTGGTCCAAGATGAATGTTGTCCATAGTGGGAGCCGAGAACTCGCGGAGTGACTTGTTCGCCATGGCTTCAAACGGTGTCAAGTCTCGCACGAAAGGTTGACTTTTCGCTTTCGACAAACTTCCAAGTTGAGTTGATGATGATGATGATTGATTGGTCTTCTTCAACCCGCTTCGGCCTTCCCGAATAAAGCTTACGGATTGTCAATATAATTATCGGGAAGAATTGTCTTTTTCATACATTACCCCGCATAAGATATAAAAATAGACGAAAGACAAGGGTAAGGCCGTATGAGTAGAGAATGGTGACAAGTGCTCAATCTCATTATGTAGTGCAATGCCGCTCATTATCCATTGGCTTTCAACCTTCCCCGACAACGGCGCCAAAAATGCTTGTTGATGTCTATTAAGTGCAACTGAAATAAAGAAGGTTCCGCAAGCGCACGTAATATATCATCGTAGCATTTTAACCGGGAGTAATCCGGTATCGTTATTTATAATTTTACCACCGGGAAGGGAATGCACTGGATAATGAGTGATGAGCAATGCACATGCAATAATGGAGAGCTTAACCTTGTCTGTATCGATCATCTCATACAGGGTAAGTGTCACATAAAATATATGAATGAATGATAAATGACATAAGATAAATAAGAGCATATAGCCACATAAAATAATAATAATAAGCCATCTCAACTTAGCACTCTAAGCTTATAACACTAGCATGGACTAGGACGATCTAGGGTATAATCCTATGTTATTCTAACTACAAAGTCAAAGCATACAATGATTAGTGCAAGAACATCTAGCAATCATGGCGGGAAAAAGGTTACACCTATGCATAGTGATATTACCGAGAAGACAAGAGACATAGCAATGACTTCAATGTAATAGGTTTGTTCTCTAGACCTACCAACGGGGATGGAATACAAAGGACTCAATGGAACCGGCACTTCCCATGATCTACCACACACGCACCCGGCCAATAGGGTGCAATCGCATATAAATACGGTCTAGGCACCACGCCTACACAATATTTACCACTCACCCATCGATCTAATGAGCAAGCGCTATACGATCCTATGCATAAACATAATTCTAGTCCAACTATGCTAAACATATAATCAAAGTAAACTAAGAACAATATAATTGAGAATATAATCAAATAGAGCAAAGTCAAGTCGATATAATAGAATAGAATAAAGTACTACTCATAGTATCATGAACAATGATGAATATTACAAGAATGTAGAGGGGAATTACCAAGAACTCCATGCCATCCGGACTCAAGCTAGGCTTGATTCCCTCTAGATCTATTCCTATGTAGCTATGCCACTAAACTATGGAGCTCTAATTGAGATGGTGGCTCAAGCCTTCCCGATGAGAGAATGAACTCTGAATGAATTAGGAATTAGTTAGGGTTTCACCCAGGGGCCGAGCTCAATATATAGCCCCAGGATTAACCGCAGCCCTCGGATCAAACCGACCTAAATGGACGATAATTATTCATCCTCAAAGGCGGTGGAGGCAGGATCCACGAGACTCCACCCGATTGGTGTAGGTGGGAGTCGGCCGACTCCCCGGTCGGCGACCGCCACCTCGCCAGGGGGCCCCTTCCGTGGTTTGCCTTCTCGAGTCTTCTAGATTATACAATTTTACCCGTTCGGTCTTTATCTCTATGTAATCATGACATGTGGGCCTCCTTTGGTTCTCTTCTCTCGATAACCCCCTGTGAGAAATAGACAATCACCAAAACTCGTGGAATTCTCGAGTGTAACCCCTATATCTAACGTGTGAACTCATATTAGTCCTTTCTCTTGCTGCGTTGACGGTATAAAATTGATACTTAATGACCGTCAACACTATACACCTTAAATCTCGGGGATGAGATTCTGATAAGGGGGTAGGACTGTAACATCCCAAAAATCCGAACTACAAAATTTTTTCTAAAATAAACCTTTGTTTGTTGCTTGTCATGTACGAAACCCTATTAGTTCGCATACAAAGTACCTTTGTTTAGTTGTTAAGCATTGCGATGCAACAACATCACATGTGTCTTAATATAGTCCTTAAGCCACATGTGATTAGGACCTTAGGGAAACCTCCTATACTTAAGGATGAGAGTCCATGACCAACCACTCAATGCGGATATGGCACAGGTGATAGCTCCTAGGATATGAACCTAGACCCTAATTATCCTATGCTAGAATTAGTAGCAATGTCACCATGGTGTAATGTTTATACATGTACACCTCGCCTATAGTATAAATCCTACGACCAACCACGCCTAACTAGAGCTAACTAGTGGTTAGTGTTACCACCCCAAACCGTGACTTAGTGACTCCCTATGCCCATGACCCCACATAGAGGAGTATTGATCCCAACCTTATGCCATGATAATAGAACCTATCCACTCCAAGTGACTATCTACGACCCTAGCTAGACAAAGATTAGTGATATCATGTCAACCATGGTAACACCTCTCCACGTGAGAATGTTGATACTCGGTGTCGTGGTACTAGAAAACCACCTACACATATAGCCGCCTAACTACCCTAGTAGACCAACCCACACCAACCCAGAAAATACCTCTATCCTTGAGAGGTAGTTGCCTAAACCACATACCTCGATAATAGGAGCTACCTACCTCAGCTTGATCAGCTACCTAATCACTCTGATGGGTGAACCCCACCAGACCACCCTAGTGGGGCAACCTACTAACTATGCCAACTTAGAGAGAGATGCCCTAGCCCTATGCTTATCACCTAGTGGACCCTCAAGTCGCCATAGTGCTATAAGGAGTAAGCCTAGCAGCTTAAACCGAGGTGTAACTACTTAGATGTCCACCCATAACCTAACCTCGGATAGAGTACCTAGTGCTAAGCCGAGAGGGATGAGGTGTCACTAGGAACCTACCCTTGGTCTCATATTGGTCTAAACCTAGCCTTGCACCTCAATGCATCACCCATCTAGGTACCACACCGTTATAGCCCAAGCATTACACCTTTACTTATGAGTGAGTATCCTAGCTAAGCATTCATAGGTGCATATGATTAATAATACATGATTTGGATTTTATTGGATCTTCCATTGTATTGATGATAATAAATCACCTACAATAAATAGATGTGCAATATACAATATGTTATGGGATTAATATCCCAACCTATCCTATGACCTTTATGACCACCATGGAACTTTGTGCAAGAGATACAAATCACAAAGTAATACAAATATTATATAAAGAAAACAGAAATAGAAAAAGGCAGAGAAATATAAAAGGAAATGGCAATGGCCATTTCGGCCCATAACACCAGCCAGCCCACCTTACTCTTCCTCTCCCCCTTTTCTTTTTCTCCAGCCCGAGGGAGCAAATGGCCCGTGCCGGCCCGCTAAGCAACCGGCCCACTGATCTTTTCCTTCCCCCTCTCTTTGTTCTCGGTCCGACCCAGCCGAGCAGCCCAGCTCTCCCTCTGCCAGCGCAGCCCAGCCATCTCGCCGACCTGCTACTCCTCCTCTTCCATTTTTCTGCCGGCCCAGTTCGCTAACCGGCCCATCGGACAAGGACGACAGCGGCCCGCTCAACACCTCCCCGCGTGAAGACAACAGAGCCAGCCGCGGTCACTGATGAGCCAACCCCACCTGTCATCTTTTCACCTGTTCCCCGTCCTCTGCTTTTGACGTAGCCGCCACGCCGATCGACGCCCGTTCGATCCTTGCCCCCTCCTCATCGACGTCCAGGAGCCGAACCAGCTGGACGACAAGGACCCGACAGCCCTGCCACCAAATGCCCACGGCCACGAGCCTCTCCCCCTCACGCGCGCGCGATGCACATGCGCCTGTCGCTCGCCAGCTCCCCTCTTCCTTGGCCTCGAAGCCAAAATGGCAAGCCTCGCTGCCATCCGGGACCCACCTGCCGTCGATAGCGACCTGCCGAGCCCTGCGAACCACCTGATCGCGCCCATGGCCGCGATCGCCGTCCACCGTGCACACCATGTGCGTCCATGGCTATAAAAGCCGGGCCTTGAGCACCGAAGCCCTAGCCTTGTTCCACCCTTGCGCCGCCACCTCGCCAACGCAGAGAGCCGAGAGCAAGAGAGGGAGAAGAAGTAAGGAGAGAAAAGGTGAAGAAGGGAGGCGGGGAGGAAAAGAAGGCCGTCGCCGGAGAGGGAAGGTCACCTCGCCGGACTTGAAGGAGGAGGCGCTGTACTGCTCCGCGAGCTCGACCACGATCACGCCGACGACGACAACGACCCGCCATCGCGCCGACGCGCTACCCCGAGCCCTTCTTCCTCCACCGCGCCGGTACGCCGCCGTTCCCCTTCTCCGCCCTTGACCTGCTTCATGGCCATGGCACCTCGAGCGCGAAGGCCAAGCCTTCACCCGGCTCTTGGTACACATGCACGCACGAGCACGGACCGGCCCTGACCACCAGATCGCGGCGCCACCATACGCCGCCGTCCTGCCCTCCATGATGCGCGCCGTGGCCATGCCCTTGGACCCCCCGGACAACGTCCGCCGCGACGGGGCGCACTCCGTGCGCCCGTTGCCGGCGCGAGACGCCCGTGGGGGAGACCTACCCTGCCTCACCGTCGAGGACGAGCCCGCGCGGGGCGCTCCGGGAGCGCCACCGTGGCGCGACTTGCGCCGGCCGACTCCGGCCACCTCGCTCCGCGAGGTTGCGCCGTTGAGCCGCGCCGTGGGTGGCTACACGCCGTGGCACCCTCGGACGGTGAAGATGACGCCACACGATGGCGCCTTGAAGCCTTGCCGCACGCCGCCATGGACGCCGTGCGCCGCCACGCGCTCCCTGCCGTGCGCCGCACGCCGTCGTGCCTCGTGGTTGCCACCAGCGAGCCGAACGTGGCCCTTGTGATGCCAATCGACGAATCGCACCTCCAATTGAACCCCGAGCCACTTCCTTGCTAGTTGACACGGAGCGCCGCCGCTGCTACGCCGCCACCGCCATGGCCAGCCCTATTGGAGCACCCCGTGCCACCCCGTTGCCGACCAGCGGACTCACCATATGGTCCTGGTGCTGATGCGCCCGCCAGTGGCAAGATTGGTCGGCTGACGCGCCGCCGTGCATCGCCGTGCCGCCGCCGGTGAGGCCATGGACGCGCGCTGGGCGCGGATGGGGATGAGATGGAAGGAAAAGCTGCCGGTGCATGGCGGATGGACATGGTCCATATGGACCGAGCCCTCTGCTGGTGGGTCCCGTGGTCACCTGTCCACCATGCGCCATCATGATGAACCCGAGCCTCCTTAGCGCCATGCCCCGTGAACCCCGTCCACGTGAACCCAGAGGCAGGAAGGAGAAAGTGGACGTGGTCCATGGTAGACCATGTGGTCGTCTATGGACCAATGCCTGCAGGTCCACCATGAACCAACCCCCACGCCAGCGCCGTAGACCAAGGCCCGATCCAAATCCAGCGCAGTGACGTGGCAAAACCAGGAAGCGCCACGTGTTGGGCCCGGCCCGGCCCAAGTCCGGCCCAACCGGCCCATTGGCGGCCCATTCCGGCCCAATAGTGGCCCAATTAGGGTTGACCGGTCCACGGGTGACGTCATCATGATGTCATGCTGACGTCACCCTGGCCCACCAGTCAGCTGCCACGTGTCAGTGTCCAGTCAGCGTGCCACGTGGCCTATTCTGGTGCTGACACGTGTCGGCCTATTATTAATCGGCCTTTTATTATTTTCAGAATATTGTATAAACTTCGGAAATTCATAACTTATTCATACGAGCTCCGAAAAATATGATCTTTATATGTAAATTCATCTAAAATCGAGATGTACAGTTTAAGACTATGTTTGAGTGCATTTGATTCTTCTATATTTCATTTGCTTCTTTGTGGATTCTATAGGAGTCGCTAACGTGACTATTACGTTTCGGTTTCAGAGTCGATTCGGGAAAGGAGCGACCTAAGGACGTGAGGTGGAGATCCGCTGTACAACTACGGAGGACTTGTACCACTACTGTCGGACTTGTACCACTACTTCCTCGACATCACAGGTGTCATGGCAGCACCCTCTTTTAGAGAATCCTATTAGACATTGCATGTGTAGAATTGCTAGCGCTTTATATTTATTCCTTTGCTAGTATATGATGCATGATATTGCCTGAGCTCTATTTACCTTGTTCGAAGCCCTTTTACCATGTTACCCAGCCCTGCGCTCGCACATATATATATTACCGCCCTTCTGCGTGCTTGCATTTATTATCACCATACTTATTATAACTCCACTTCGCATTGTATATGTGGTGCGGGTGGTGAACCCTTGGGAATGGTTTGGCTCGGGATGCTTTGGACTTGTGGTTATGGTGATGAGCGGTGTCTTTGCGTGAGTCTTGGGTGTGTGGTGAGGGTTGAGTCGGCCGAACAGGGGATTACGACGAGCTTCGAGCGAGTCTTGCCGAGGATACGGATACGGGTATCCTCGCTTTGTGAGTACCCGTGGCGGGTAACTGGTTTGGATTGAGGTGTCCTTGGTGTGAGCTCCTTGGGGTGGAGCCTTGGAAAGGGGGTGCCGTGGCGACGGTAAAGATTAGCCCATACGGGGGAGACATCGCTGTCGGCCAATACCTAAGGACTTGTGTGCTAGTGACCGGATCATTGGACGCCTTACTTTCCACTCGCTCTCCAATGGGAGGGGAGCCGGTCTAACCATATGGTAGTATGGATGCCATTACTTGTCGGGTGTAAGCGAGATAGTGTCGGGAGGTACGGGTGGAGCCCACACCCTTCTTAACCACATAGTGACCCTTTTGGCCTGGTACTATGTTCACGGTCTCGGCGGCCGGGTCGAGTGACGGGATGGTATCCATTCTAGGCTTATGGCGATCGGAATCGCCTAGATGTGGCCGCATCGATGATGGCTATCTTGTGGAATAGTGAAACCTCTCGAGTGTATGGTTGATCGATCGATACATAGCCGACTCGTTGGCTAGGACCGGTCCGTGTGATGCTTACTTGACTAGGAGAGGAGTCTTACGCCTTTCTTGGGATATGGGTATGTTACATCCGACCGTGAGCCTCGGGAGGCTGCGGGTTGTTGAGGCCTCGACGAGAGGGAGTCGTCTTGCGAGGCCACGTGAAGCGTGGTGGGGTATGGTGTGTGGTGTGTGAGGTGTGGTGATGTGTGGATGGGATGGATGGGATGGTGGATGGATGTGTGTGTGGGATTTGGGAATGTGTTAAACTTGATTATTATTATTAATATTATACTTGTTGCTACCTCGCATGCGCTAGGATGCAAACCACACCAAATATAGGATCGCTGATCCCTTTATTTTCTCTTTTCCACTAAAGCTCATTCGGTCTTGACCATGGCCTGCACACATGGGCGGTGTGCAGTTTTCCTGTGATGATTAGGATTGAAAGGATTAGAAGGTCTCGTGCCTCGCGCTCAAGTTGGAGTTTGAAGCCGCTTCCGCGTTTTCTTCCACCTTCGCAAGCTGTTCGATGTTAGAAATATTTTGTTTACGCTAGTGCGGCGTTGTAATTATTAATGTAAACCCTTCTACTTGTACTCGTATTCTCGAATTCGATGTATGGGATTGATTATCAACTGTTGTATATCATTACGTGGATTTTCCTTCGCGGAAAATTGAGGATGTTTCAATAAGATAGTTCAAATACCATTGACATATGGAGAAGAGAGATCTAGATACAAGAAATATCATAAAAATTACGAAGGGAAATGTAAGAACAAAGAAGCGCTATTTTCTACGAAGATCGGATAATAGAGCTCCTTTCCTACATAAGAGAAATGTTAGAAGATATAATCCTAGAAAGAATTATGATAGTACTTGCAGATGTTTCATCTCAGAATTCACCGAGATCACTTGAGTAGAACTTGTCCTAATAAAGACAAGAAAAGATATTCTAATAAACAAGAAGAACAAGAAAAGGTTTTGATAATTGATAGTGTAAATGAAAATATCCTAGTATGTGATGATGATATAATGGATGATGAATCAAGTATACTCTATTATAGAGACAGATGAAATAGAATATGATGAAGAGAATGATTCAAGTGATGAGGAATTAGATTTAATTGATGAGTTATCTGGATTAAAGATAGAAATGATAGACCAAATAACATTGACGATATGAAAGAAGACGTTACTCTATCTAATACATCTTTACAATCATCTACTTTTGCAGGAATGAATATAAGATGTGTGTTCTGCATATATCATCAAAGCCCAGAAGAAAGATCAACATGTGGCCTATGCTTAAAACAAGCATGTGTGCTATGTTTGAATCAGCAGAAAGAAAAGAAAAATGAAATATTAGTGAATACAAAATATGAGAAAAACAAGTCAGCAGAAGAAGAAAGTCTAAAGACATAAAGTACCAAATATGTAGCTAATATTCCACAAGAGTTTTTCGTCCCCAGATTAAGTTTTAAAACTGATCATATCCTATCATATTTTACACAAGATATCATAAATTTAATATGGGAAAAATATCTTTGAAAGACATAAGACCTTTCAAAATATACAAGATCACTTCATGAGAATATATAAAGGAAAAGAAAGACAGTTAGGAATAACTGTTAATGCAAATACCTTTCCCTTAATTCATATTGATGAAAAGCCTATTGTCAAGCCTCATCTAAGATTTATAATATTCATGGCTGACATAGACTTAAAATATTTCAAGTAATATACAAAGAAATACCAAGAAGATATATCTTTGCAAACCATTATTGATCAAGGATTGATTCATGATATATATGGAACGCTTGAAGAAATTCTTAAGTCTGACCTTGGAAAGGCTGTCAAAGAAGCATGCAAGAAGTTAGCCTATGTTCAAGGTAAATATAAGATTAAACTCGTTCAAATCCGCCAAAGTTTACACAAAATGATAAGACCAGCATGCCATGATATATATATTACAAAAGGTCAATATAAGCTCCCTAATGTATGGAGAATTATACCGGAATATGACGAATTATTTGCTCAAAAGACAAACCATGATAATTGGAGAATATTTAGTGAAGCAAAAGAATTAGAAGGGAATGTCATGTTCGATTTAGACTATCGAATGATGTACCAAAATAAAATAATAAAAGTATTTTTAAGAGAATATCATGCTAGGCGTAGCATATTACAAAGAGAAGTTGGAAGATTGATCAAACCCAATTATGGTGAAGAGTGCTCATTAAGAAAAGAATATAGAGACTTATTGTCTCACTATGAAATGTGCCAACTTTGATGATCCAGATTTTGATATTGATTAATCAGCATCAGGATAATATCAATATATATATTCCCTATGTTGATAAGGTGTTATCAATAATTTGACCGGGGGAAAGAAATATAAAGACGCACATGCCAGTTCTTGATTGCTGTTTTGCAACACCAATCATTCGGGCGTGGAAGACCCATACCATACCCTTCTGAATAATTTCGCTGAATTATAGCCCCCTGAAGACAACACAATATGCAGTGAATAAAATATTCAGAAAGTCACTTTTAGTTGACACCCTCCAGATGAAGTTGTGACGGTGGCATGTCGCCATCCGGCAACAGTAATGCCATATAATTGAAGACGCCAGCGCACCGTCCAGCTGTGCAGATGATAAACTTGAAGGACAGTCAGATAAACATGAAGGACGCTCTGTCTGTCCAGAAGATAATCACAAGGACGCTCCAGAAGGCTCCCTTTGCCCTAAAAAGCAGGAAGCCAGACGCCTGCATTCGAGACCACCAACATCGCCAGACACGCACTCCAGAGAGGAACCACGAAGGATACACCATGAAGACCACTGCCTCAGCGCTCCTCTGAGCCAGTCCACCATAACTAATAGTAGTAGCACTCCACTACCCCTGTACAATACTAACCTTTGTAAATTAGAGAATAAGGAAGGTCACCGACTTCCCGTGCTTGTAAGGTAAACTAAGGTTTGTGCTAGTGCTTGGGGTTTCCCGAAAGGGAAAGCCGTATGTAAGCTTGTTTGTTTTAATGAAGTAGTTTGAAGCTTTGAGCATCCCTGCTTTCCTATGGCCATCCAAGTAGGTTTGAGTCTATTCTAGGGACCCTATAGGAGAAGCCTCTGTGCGTATTGTTCTTGTATTGTTCCCATGTTAGCCCCGTGTTGTGTGGCGTTTTAGAGGAACTCAAAGAACTCGAGTCACGGAGAAGTGTTCCCTTTGGGTGGAACGCACGGGAGACGATAGATCTCTTAGCGTTCTACGTCACGATGAAAAATGGCTATAGAGGGATAGGATTAACCGCATACGCCTCCGAAAAGCAAGTTAGTGATGCGTACGGTGAGTACCGAGTAGGATCAACACAAGCATAAGCTACACGACCGGCAGAATATTTGGTCTCGCCAGCCTTGCCAAAGATCCTGAGAAGAAATATTCACACGCATATATATTTCCGCATACTCTGATCGCTCACATAATCCGCATATTGATTAATTAATCACGCGTTTAATAATCACCCGTGTTAATAATCACGCGCGTCGCTTTCATCCACGCATATAATATTTGCACGCATAGTTCCCTGCGTAGCGTCCAATAATAGCAAATACTATTGCCCCGAATATTATATAACCCGCGTGCCTGTCGCTCTCGTGCGCTATTCATATTCCGAATTTGAATAGTAGCATATATTTTGAATAGTAACCGCTGAATTTGAATAGTAACTCGTGAATTTTAATTTGATTTTTCGAATTTGAAAGTTCAAGTACATTTTAAATAGCGATTCAAATATATTTTGAATAGTAACCACAATAGTAACTCGTGAATTTTAATTTGATTTTTTGAATTTGAAAGTTCAAATACGTTTTTAATAGCGATATCCCCCGGTGGTATAATAATAATTTTAAATTTAAGGGATCTACTAATATTCATGAAGATTGAAAAGTTACATTATCTAAATTTAGAAGTAAAGTACAGTAAGACGGTCAAAACTAAAGAAAATATAAATATCAAGTGCGAGAATAAATAGCTCAAGAACATACTTGGCATACCGCACACGGACAGATAAATTTACTAGTTGACTTAATACACAATTTCTATATATCTTGGGGTAAAAGACAAGACGATTTGAAATAAAATTTGAAAGTCTTCAAAAAGAATACAAGCATTTAAAAGAACAATATTCAGTTACAAATAACAAATTAGAACTAGCCTTACAAGTGCTAGAAGAAAGTAAAACATATCTAGGAAAATTACTCGAGAATAGTGATTATATTAAGAACGATATCACTTATCTTGATAAGAGACTTGAGAATACTAATAACAAAGAAATTGTGCTATCACCTACTGGATTAGTTGATCTTAATACATCTTTGAATTCAGACAAATGGCAGTATCTGAAACTAGAAGAGACAAATCACTCCAAGTAGTAAATAGAGACATAAGACCTTTAGGTTTTATGGACAAAATAAAAGGAGGTTGTGATGATGTTGAGACTTTGGAAGAAATGATAAATGTAGAAAGAGACCTTGAAAGATATCGAAAAGATGCTTTAAGAAAAATAAGGCCTCAAGATATATATCAAATGGGATGGTTTGATAATAAAAGTGGATTATACGAATATCTAGAGAAGTAGAATTAAGTGTATTAAATGATCCGGTTCAATTGAACATAGTTAATAAACAAATTGAGCATGAGTTAAAATATTCTGGGTATAAATACATACATCAAGGCATGTATATCATAGGAATAAAAGGTATGACAAGGAAGAAAGTAGGATCAAAGGTCCTAATAACTTTGTTAGACAAAAGATGGGATTCAATAAATAAAGCAGCACTAGGGTTTTTAGAAGGAGATATGAATGAAAATATGCTAATAACATATATAGCTCTAGATCTATTAATGCCAGTAAAAGAATTTATAGAAAAAATGGCTTTGGATTTCAGACTAAAGGCTATGAAGATTTTAAAGGAACAAATTTGCTAGTAAGTATAGAATTTTTAGGAAGACTAACAAATAGAAGTGGAACCAAATACAAAATAAATGTGAATAATATAATAGCAAGCATGCGGTCTAAAGGAATAAAATTTATGAGTCCTCGAAGATTAGTTCGAAGAAAGAGCGGGAGAAGAATGGAATATAGGTACTCTAATAGAACCAAAGATTTTAAAGCAACCTAAAGATTATATAAGTTATGAAAACAGCAAAGGATCTACTAGTATTAGGTTTGTAGGTTATGAAGAAAGTGTAGTCTAGATGATTTGAAACATCTAGTTCGGAAACAAAATTAGAAGTAAATAGAAGAAATAGCATATGTGAATTTGTAGAAACTCTAGATATAGACAATGAAATAAAGCATTATGAACAAAAGATAAAAAATATTTCTAATGAATATTTTACATCTGGAATATGTGAATGGAATGCTATAAGAGAAAAAGAAATATATTTCAAAAGACAAATCTATAGACTATGGAAAATGAAGGAAGACAGAAGTCAAATAGTCAAAAATTCAAAATTCAACAACAATAAAAGATTGAGAAAGATAGTCCAAAAGGAGCTAGAGAATAGTAAAATTATAATGATAGACACTAAAAAAATGATATCGTGAAGATGAGCAATGGGAAATTAATAATAAACTACTACAAGAGAGTTATGAAGAAGAAGAAGAAGATAACGAGGTTATAAATGAGATAAATAGTAATAATTCAGAAGATGTTATGAACTCATTGGAAAAATCTTATAAAAAAGATAGTGCTATAGAAGCAATGGAATTAGGATCCAAGCGGATCAAAAAGAAAACGTGGCCCAGAGATAAAGGTTGAAAGTGAAACTGAAAGACCATCTAGAAACCCAGGAACATGGCCACCAGAAAAAGAAGATTCTACATATAATTATATACCGGGTCAATGTACTCATATGGGTTCAAAAAGAAGAGATTTTGAAAAGAAAGTTCAATTTCAGAACTCTAAAAGTGATGGTGCTATACTAAACCTAGCAGCACATGACCCTATAGACTGGCCAAATATACTTAGCATATGGAAAGGGTTAATAGTGCAAAAATATATACAAAATCAACATAATATTGGAAATAGAGTAGAAGATATGATTACTTATTTAGAGACATTTTTAGGTGAATCAGCTAAAGTTCTATGGGAACAATGGGTAGAAGCCTTTCCTGTCCATTATGAACAATTAAAAAGAGCTGGTAGTAACCCATATAACTTTGCTAATATTATATCAAGTATTGTAATAGGAGAAGATCCAGAGTTAGGATTTACAGCTTTGCAAAATGAAAGACTAAGAGAATTAGAAAAATTATCACTAACAAACTGGAAAGGAATAAAGGAATTCTCTCAGCATTACTTATACAATGCTACAACTGCTAAACAAGGATATAATAAAGGCATTGTTGATAAATATTTCAATAAATTACCTGATCCCTTAGGTTCTATGATATTTGAAAAATATAAAAAAGAGTCAGAAGGTACAATAGAATATAATATTTCTCAAGCCATAACATTTGTTTTCAAACAGTTAAGAAAGATTTGTACGAATATACAAGCTCATAGATCAATGAAGCAATCTGACTATAATTTCTGCAATAAGATAGTTCAAATACCATTGACATATGGAGAAGAGAGATCTAGATACAAGAAATATCATAAAAATTATAGAAGGGGAAATGTAAGAACAAAGAAGCGCTATTTTCTACGAAGATCAGATAATAGAGCTCCTTTCCTACATAAGAGAAATGTTAGAAGATATAATCCTAGAAAGAATTATGATAGTACTTGCAGATGTTTCATCTGTAATTCACCAGATCACTTGAGTAGAACTTGTCCTAATAAAGACAAGAAAAGATATTCTAATAAACAAGAAGAACAAGAAAAGGTTTTGATAATTGATAGTGTAAATGAAAATATCCTAGTATGTGATGATGATATAATGGATGATGAATCAGTATACTCAATTATAGAGACAGATGAAATAGAATATGATGAAGAGAATGATTCAAGTGATGAAGAATTAGATTTAATTGATGAGTTATCTGGATTAAAGATAGAAATGATGGATCAAATAACATTTACGCATATGAAAGAAGACGTTACTTTATCTAATACATTTTACAATCATCTATTTTTGCAGGAATGAATATAAGATGTGTGTTCTGCATATATCATCAAAGTCCAAGAAAGATCAACATGTGGCCTATGCTTAAAACAAGCATGTGTGCTATGTTTGAATCAATAGAAAGAAAAGAAAAATGAAATATTAATGAATACAAAATATGAGAAAAACAAGTCACAGAAGAAGAAAGTCTAAAGACAAAAGTACCAAATATGTAGCTAATATTCCACAAGAGTTTCTCATCCCAGTTAAGTTTTAAAACTGATCATATCCTATCATATTTTACACAAGATATCATAAATTTAATATGGGAAAAATATCTTTGAAAGACAACATAAGACCTTTCAAAATATACAAGATCACTTCATGAGAATATATAAAGGAAAAGAAAGGCAGTTAGGAATAACTGTTAATGCAAATACCTTTCCTTAATTCATATTGATGAAAAGCCTATTGTCAAGCCTCATCTAAGATTTATAATATTCATGGCCGACATAGACTTAAAATATTTCAAGAATATACAAAGAAATACTTGAAGAAGATATATCTTTGCAAACCATTATTGATCATGGATTGATTCATGATATATATGGAACGCTTGAAGAAATTCTTAAGTCGACCTTGGAAAGGCTATCAAAGAAGCATGCAAGAAGTTAGCCTATGTTCAAGGTAAATATAAGATTAAACTCTGTTCAAATCCGCCAAAAGTTTACACAAACCAATAAGACCAAGATGCCATGATATATATATTACAAAAGGTCAATATAAGCTCCCTAATGTATGGAGAATTATACCGGAATATGAAGAATTATTTGCTCAAAAGACAAACCATGATAATTGGAGAATATTTAGTGAAGCAAAAGAATTAGAAGGGAATGTCATGTTCGATTTAGACTATCGAATGATGTACCAAAATAAAATAATAAAAGTATTTTTAAGAGAATATCATGCTAGGCGTAGCATATTACAAAGAGAAGTTGGAAGATTGATCAAACCCAATTATGGTGAAGAGTGCTCATTAAGAAAAGAATATAGAGACTTATTGTCTCACTATGAAATGTGCCAACCTGATGATCCAGATTTTGATATTGATTAATCAGCATCAGGATAATATCAATATATATATTCCCTATGTTGATAAGGTGTTATCAACAATTTGGCCGGGGGAAAATATAAAGACGCATATACATGCCAGAGTTCTTGATTGCTGTTTTGCAACACCAATCATTCGGGCGTGGAAGACCCATACCATACCCTACTGAATAATTTCGCTAAATAAATCTCCCTGAAGACAGCACAATATGCAGTGAATAAAATATTCAGAAAGTCACTTTCAGTCAACAGTGACCGTTATCCCTCCAGATGAAATTGTGACGATGGCAAGTCACCATCCTGCAACAGTAATGTCTTGATAATTGAAGACATGCTGATTCCAGCTCAGCATTCAGATAAGCGTGAAGGACAACCAGCTCAGCCTGAAGGACGCTCTGTCTGTCCAGAAGATAATCACAAGGACGATCCAGAAGGCTCCTCCCACTCTTTAAAAGGAGAAGCAATGCGCCTTCATTCATTATCGCCGGACACGCACTCCAGAGAGGAACCACGAAGGATACACCATGAAGACCAAATTAAAATTCGGAGCTCCTTCGAGCGAGTCCACCATAACTAATAGTAGTAGCACTCCACTACCCCTGTACAATACCAAGCCTTGTAAATTAGAGAATAAGGAAGGTCACCGACTTCCCGTGCTTGTAAGGTAAACTAAGGTTTGTGCTAGTGCTTGGGGTTTCCCGAAAGGGAAAGCCGTATGTAAGCTTGTTTGTTTTAATGAAGTAGTTTGAAGCTTTGAGCATCCCTGCTTTCCTATGGCCATCCAAGTAGGTTTGAGTCTATTCTAGGGACCCTATAGGAGAAGCCTCTGTGCGTAATGTTCTTGTATTGTTCCCATGTTAGCCCCGTGTTGTGTGGCGTTTTAGAGGAACTAATCCTAAAGAACTCGAGTCACGTGAGAAGTGTTCCCCTTCGGGTGGAACCGCCACCCGAAGGGAACACTTCTCCGTGACTCGCAGTTCTTTCGTAGTTCCTCTAAAACGCCACACAACACGGGGCTAACATGGGAACAATACAAGAACATTACGCCACGAGGCTTCTCCTATAGGGTCCCTAGAATAGACTCAAACCTACTTGGATGGCCATAGGAAAGCGGGATGCTCAAAGCTTCAAACTACTTCATTAAAACAAACAAGCTTACATACGGCTTTCCCTTTTCGGAAACCCAAGCACTAGCACAAACCTTAGTTTACCTTACAAGCACGGGAAGTCCGTGACCTTCCTTATTCTCTAATTTACAAAGGTTGGTATTGTACAAAGGGGTAGCGGAGTGCTACTACTATTAGTTATGGCTGGACCGGCTCAGAGGAGCGCTGAGGCAGTGGTCTTCATGGTGTATCCTTCGTGGTTCCTCTCTGGAGTGCGTGTCTGGCGATGTTGGTGGTCTCGAATGCAGGCGTCTGGCTTCCTGCGTTATAGGGCAAAGGGAGCCTTCTGGAGCGTCCTTGTGATTATCTTCTGGACAGACAGAGCGTCCTTCATGTTTATCTGACTGTCCTTCAAGTTTATCATCTGCACAGCTGGACGGTGCGCTGGCGTCTTCAATTATATGGCATTACTGTTGCCGGATGGCGATATGCCACCGTCACAACTTCATCTGGAGGATGTCAACTGAAAGTGACTTTCTGAATATTTTATTCACTGCATATTGTGCTGTCTTCAGGGGGCTATAATTCAGCGAAATTATTTAGTAGGGTATGGTATGGGTCTTCCACGCCCGAATGATAGGTGTTGCAAAACAGCAATCAAGAACTGGCATGTGCGTCTTTATATTTCTTTCCCCCGGCCAAATTGTTGATAACACCTTATCAACATAGGGAATATATATATTGATATTATCCTGATGCTTATTCTGATTCATTATTCTAAAGGCTGCCCATGACCACGGACATCCATCATGTTGTCGTCCAACATATCATTGATATCATCTTCGGATATTTGTGCATTCATCTTTAAATCATAATCTTTCTTTATATATTCTTCATAGTCTTTCTTTATATTTTCAAAGTCTTGGCTTACTGATTGGAATATTTCATTTATTTCTGTTTTTTGCTTCTTGCAAGACTTCTTCTTTTATATTTTTCTTTAAATGAGGAATTATTGAATCAAACCTTTCTTTCATCCTCTTTTCAATAATATCTTCAATGGATATGTCTTTCTTTACACATCTTTATAAGTGGGTGTCTTTGATGAACTGGCTTCATGCATATTTATGCCTGGCACATTTATCTTCACATTTTTTTGTTTTTTTATAATGCTGAATATATTCTTTTGCTGTGCTCTAAAAAATAGTTTATACCCAAAATGCTTCGTGCATATAGGAGGGCTTCATCAATATCTAGATATTTTTTCCATGATGGTCTACCCTTTCCTTCTCTTTCCATTTCCATCTGCTGAACTACAATTGCTTCGTATGTTATATAAACTCCTGGTTTTGTTCCTTTATATATAACATATATGGGTCTTTTCTCTATATTGGTAGGTAATTCTTCAGGTTGCATTTTCCCATTAATCATATTAAAATATTCAGCCAAGCTATTTAATATTGCTAGCATATAACCTCTATCTTCTCGTTTATTATTATATTGAAACCAAAAATTATCTAGAACACATTCTTGGACACCATCTAGAACAATATGGTCTCTAGGCTTAAATTTATATGTATTAGGTGGGAAAATTCTTAACTTATTTTCAGTTCCAAAGTAGTAATGTTCACCCCAGGTGGGGCTTACTCCTTTCTTCATTCCCTGCAAAATAGATGATCGGGAAAATATATCGAGGCAAGGTATTATCTTTTCCTTTTATATGCTCAAATATTACTTTATATCCATTTCCAGGTAATAATATCTTCAAATAAAACCCATCTCCTGGTTGAACTTTTCTTACTATTAATTTTATTATAATATTTGCATATAGCTTCACATCTGTCCCTTCACCGTGAATTCTTTAAAGTCTAGATATAATCTAAAAGCATTTATTGCGTTGATCACAGCTAAAATTTCTTTGTCTGTATTATTTATTGCCTTTAACTTATATTTACCTGAAGCGTATCTACATATTTTTTCTTCTAACTTTGGTGAATATTTGTGCGGCTTTTGTTTAAGTATTGCACCCCATCCTAATTTCGATGCATCCGTTTCTATAATAAAATAATTGTCATCTAAAGGTAATTCTAAAGGCTTTAAATCTTTAACCTTTTCTTTTATGATTCTTACTAATTTTATATCTTCAGAATTAAAATGCTTTTGCCCATTCTTTCTTAACTTAGCATATAATGGTCCAAATAACTTTGATAAATTTTCAATATAATTTCTAGCGTAATTTACTATTCCTAAAAATTGTTGCAAAGTCTTTTTATCATTCATGATATCAGGGAATTGTAAGATTTTCTTCGCAATATGGTCTTGCAGATGAATTTTTCCATATCCTATTTCATGACCTAGGAAATTTATCTTTTCTTTGCATATTTCCATTTTTCTTTTAGAAAGTATCAACCCGTGTTGCTCTACTTTTCTAAAGAATGTTTCCAAATGGGCTATATGCTCTTTGTAAGTTTTTGAAAAGATTAAAAGGTCATCAATATAGACTAATATAAATTCTTGATTTTCATTGAAAATATTCTGTATTTTTCTTTGAAATAGAAGCAGGGGCATTTTTAAACCTAATGGCATTACTATCCATTCAAAATGGCCTTGAGGACACGTGAAAGCGGTCCATTCTATTGATTCTTCTGCCATTTTTACTTGCCAAAACCCACTTTTAAATCAAATTTTGAGAAATATTTACATCCTTGTATTCTATTTATCCATTCTTGCTTGTTTGGAATATTATATGCGTCATCTATGGTATTATCATTTAGCCTTTTATAATTAATAACCATTCTTGATTTTCCTCTAGCTATTTTAGCATGATTTCTAACTATAAATGCTGATCTATGAGGACTTCGACTTTCTCTTATGGCTCTTAGTTTTAGCAATTCTTCTATATGCATTTTAAACTCTTCTATGTCTTTAGGTGTTGCTTCTATAGGGCTTGTCTTAATTATATAGTCTGGATTTATTATATTAATTTTGCATACTATACCATTTCTATCCCAATGCTTCATTGGTATTTCCCCAATTATTTGAATGTCTTCTAACCTTTGAACTATTTTATCTATGTCTTTTTTAGATTTTATATCTCTGTACCAATTTGGCGCTAGGGATTGTAAGCTAATACATTCTTTGCTTGAATTATTTGCATAAAAGGCTTCTATAATTTTACCTAACTCTTCATTTTTATCATTATCAAACTCTTCTATTTTTAGTTTAGTCTTTTCTAAATTAGCATTTGTTTCTTTCTATTTCTATTATATATGGAATATTGTCTTGATAAGGAACAAATGTTATTCCTTGCTCATGTATGATTGTGGTTTGCACTTTGAATATTGTAAAAATCTTAAACCTAATAACATATCTACATTTATTTTAGATAAATCTCTTATTGTGATCTCATAAATTATATACTTTGTATTATTTATTTGTATTTCTACATTATAGGCTATTTGATTATGAGCCCTTGTTATTCCAGGAGACATATCGGTAGAATATTCTCGCTTTATCTTGATCTATTGTGTGCACTATCTCTGGGCATCTTGCAAAATATTTATCATGTATGATATTTTTGTACACCCAGTGTCTACCAATGCTAAAGTCTTATAAGTAATGGTAGGTGTTAAATTTAGTTTTACAGTATTCTTATTCCTACTATCTCTTTAAATGGTAACTTGACTATATATTTGCTTCCAAAATTTATTATGGCGTCTTTAAATTGTGTAGCCTTATCATTTTTCTCACTTACTATTGCTTGATCTTTTAACTCGCATATGGATGTTGTCTTTATCTTTGTTTATTTCAATGAGTTCCATTCGCTTCTTAGCTCTTCTATTTCTGTTTCTAAGTTATTTACTCTATTTTCTAAATTTCGACTCTTTTTGATAATAATTTATCTTCTGGGCTTTAGTTCCACTTCTTTCCTCCATTTCTGATTATTTTCTTTTAAGCACAAGACACATGCTTGTTTTAAGCATTTACTACATGTGGCTCGATTTTCTTGACTAGGGTAGTATATGCAAAACATGCACTTTATATTATAATCACCTCTACCTATTATCCAGTCATGTTCACAACTTCCTTGGTCCATTAATTCATTTTTTGCTATTGAATTATTATTAATTATTATATCTAATCCTTCTAAAGCATTATCTAGATTGCATAATTCTTCATCACCTAAAGAGTTTATGAAATCTTTATAACACTGAGCATTATTTTCTTCTACATAACTTTCTTGTAGTAATATATTATTAATTTCTCATTGCTCAACTTCACTAATATTATCTTCTTTAGTGTCTAACATTATAATTTTACTATTCTCGGCTCCTTTTGAGCTTTATTTTTCTCAACTTTTATTGGTGTCGACGTAGCTTCATATTTCTTTGGGATTTGTAAATTTTTTGCTTTCTAGCTTCCTATCTTCCTTCATTTTCCATAGTCTATAGATTTGTCTTTTGAAATATATTTCTTTTTCTCTTATAGCATTCCAATCACATATTCCGTTGTAAAATATTCATTAGCAATATTTTTTATCTTTTGTTCATAAAATTTTATTTCATTGTCTAAGTCTAGAGTTGAAAATATTGATTCATCATCCATTTTCAATCTTCACAAATATTGGTAAATCCCTTAAATTTAAATATTATTAACCAGGCTCCGATACCACTGTGGGGGGGTATCGCTATTTAAAACGTACTTGAACTTTCAAATTCGAAAATCAAATTAAACTTCATGAGTTACTATTCAAATTCAGCGGTTACTATTCAAAATATATGCTACTATTCAAATTCGAAATATGAATAGCGCACGAGAGCGACTCGAGGCACACGCGGTTTATTTAATATTCGAGGCAATAGTATTCGCTACTATTGGACGCTATGCGAGGAACTATGCGTGCGAATATTATATCTTGCGCGGATGAAAGCGACGCGTGATTATTAACACGGGTGATTATTAAACGCGTGATTAATTAATCGATATGCGGATTATGTGAGCGATCGAGTATGCGGAAATATATATGCTGTGAATATTTCTTCTCGGGATCTTTGGCGAGGGCCATCAGGCGAGACCAAATATTCGGCCGGTCGTGTACCTTATGCTTGTGTTGATCCTACTCGGTACTCACCGTACGCATCACTAACTTGCTTTTCGGAGAGCGGAAGCAGCTAATCATATCCCTCTATAGCCATTTTCATCGTGACGTAGAACGCTAAGAGATCTATCATCTCCCCGGCGGTTCCACCCGAGGGAACACTTCTCTATGACTCGAGTTCTTTCGAGTTCCTCTAAAACGCCACACAACACGGGGCTAACACGGGAACAATACAAGAACAATACGCACGAGAGGCTTCTCCTATAGGGTCCCTAGAATAGACTCAAACCTACTTGGATGGCCATAGGAAAGCAGGGATGCTCAAAGCTTCAAACTACTTCATTAAAACAAACAAACTTACATACGGCTTTCCCTTTCGGGAAACCCCAAGCACTAGTACAAACCTTAGTTTACCTTACAAGCACGGGAAGTCGGTGACCTTCCTTATTCTCTAATTTACAAAGGTTGGTATTGTACAGGGGTAGTGGAGTGCTACTACTATTAGTTATGGTGGACTGGCTCAGAGGAGCGCTGAGGCAGTGGTCTTCATGGTGTATCCTTCGTGGTTCCTCTCTGGAGTGCGTGTCTGGCGATGTTGGTGGTCTCGAATGCAGGCGTCTGGCTTCCTGCTTTATAGGGCAAAGGGAGCCTTCTGGAGCGTCCTTGTGATTATCTTCTGGACAGACAGAGTGTCCTTCAGGTTGAGCTGGTTGTCCTTCACGCTTATCCGAATGCTGAGCTGGAATCAGCATGTCTTCAATTATCAAGACATTACTGTTGCAGGATGGCGACTTGCCATCGTCACAATTTCATCTGGAGGGATAACGGTCACTGTTGACTGAAAGTGACTTTCTGAATATTTTATTCACTGCATATTGTGCTGTCTTCAGGGTGCTTTAATTCGGTGAAATTATTCAGTAGGGTATGGTATGGGTCTTCCACGCCCGAATGATTGGTGTTGCAAAACAGCAATCAAGAACTGGCATGTGCGTCTTTATATTTCTCCACAGTGGGGGATATCGCTATTTTAAAACGTACTTGAACTTTCAAATTCGAAAATCAAATTAAAATTCACGAGTTACTATTCAAATTCGGCGGTCACTATTCAAAATATATGCTACTATTCAAATTCGGAATATGAATAGCGCACGAGAGCGACTCGACTTCGGACGCGGTTTATTTAATATTCGAGGCAATAGTATTATTACTATTGGACGCTATGCAGGGAACTATGCGTGCGAATATTACATGAGCGGATGAAAGCGACGCGCGTGATTATTAACACGGGTGATTATTAAACGCGTGATTAATTAATCGATATGCGGATTATGTGAGCGATCAGAGTATGCGGAAATATATATGCGTGTGAATATTTCTTCTCGGGATCTTTGGCGGGGCTGGCGAGGCAAATATTGATCGGTCGTGTACCTTATCTTTACGTATTGATCCTACTCGGTACTCACCATATGCATCACTAACTTGCTTTTGAATGAGAAGAGCTAATCCTATCCCTATATATATATATATATATATATATATATATATATATATATATATATATATAGGACAGCGCTATACACCGCGCTGCGCGGTTGATAGTATATAACGCGCTGCCAGTCTGACACGGCAGCAGCACTGGGACCTCCGTAACCGGAAAAGTCTAACCGCAACCGCAAAAAGACAGAAGCTCCATTACTGCTATCTCTTCGCGTGACCATAAAAGCGAGAGGCATGCACCCGCAAAGCGCCGGCCGTCTGACACCACCATGCACCCGACAAAAATTAGGCGCGTGGTCCCTCTGCCAATTAGTGCATGGCGACAACTCTCCCTCACACATAAATTGTGCAAGCCGTTACCGTCGATGATTATTATTAGTAATAATTTTATTTCTGTTCTCTGCACGCTAGAACATTTCTTCTTTTGGCCACTCTGGACCGTATACTGGTTGCAATCTGGAGCATTAGTAATATATTGTACTCCTACTTCCTCTATTGGCGGCAAATCTGTAGTTTCAAACCTGTTTGCAATCTGGAGCATTAGTAGTAAATTGGGAAAATTTTACTTTCTCAATTAGCCATAAATTTGCACTTTGAAACCGCAACTGTAAGACTCGTTTGCACTCTGGAGCTTTAGTAATACTCAATTAACCGTAAATGTTTATTATTTTTTTAGATAGAAGTAAATGTCTATTATTAAGAAAGTTAATTATTAATTATTTGTGAATGAATACTAAGGCGCAAATCACATGGATGCACTCCCCGTGAAAGAAGCAGCATATATTGCTCAATTCAACGTAAATGTCTACTACTTTAGGAAATTATTAATGATTTGATTTCTCAATTATCCATAAATTTCTATAATTAGCCGTAAATTTCTATAATTAAGGATTAATGATTTATTTTATTTTACCAGCAGATAGTGAGACCATAATTTTACTTTATTTTTGCCTCTCAAAACGTAATTCCATTTGATATTTTTGTCTCTCTATGGTAGTCATAGGAGCCACCAATCTCCGGCAACACCTTCCACAAGAGTAAATCTATTACTAATTAGATTAAAAAATCTATTACTAATTAATCCCCTCAAACACAAACGTTGGCTCGTCAAAGATGCCGTGGAAACATCCATTCGCTTGCGGGAATCTTGCTGGGACCACAACACCACATGCAGAGTAATCAAGGCGCCCTGCATGCAGCCTTTCCTTCCGCAACTTTTATTTTCCAATCTTAATTTTCTTACTAATGCTCTTCAATTAACGCAAATTGCTTCAATTAACCATAATTCTATGATTTGTTTATTTTTAACTAATGGGTGGATACGGAAAATATTTTGGTAAGCAGTTTTTCTCCTAAACATACCACAATTGAACGCCAATTCTCATTCATTTTTTACGGTAAAGATACCGGTACGTTTAACAGACGTGAGCTCTAACCAAAATATCTTTGGTAACCGTAAAGACAAGTTTGATAAAAATGTGAAAAAAATAAAATTCTGAGGGACTGCAAAGTTCCAATCCACATTCTACAACTGCAAGTATCGAGAATCTAGAACTGGTAACAAACCTTGAATCTCCTTTTGGTTTTTCGACCAACAAATAAAGTAGTATACTTTGATTCAACGCTTTTTATTTCTTTTTATCAACCATAATAATAATTGAATTACAATAACAACTTTCTAATAGATTAGTAATTGTCAGCCAACAAACTGTTACAGATTCTTCGCCATTTGTACACACAAAATCCATCAAAATATTTACATGCCACATTTGCTAGCACAAGCTCAGATTTCTGTACTACTTGGGGCCACAGATCGACCAGATCATCTATCTCGTAGAAGCAGCTGCGACGAAGGACAACGCTAACGCTATTTTGCCTGTGAACTGGAGATAAACAATAGAAAATCACAGGTAGCAAATCCAGTCAATGGAGGCGCTATTCTGCCGATATACTGAACTAGCAAGATGACGAGCACCGCCTGCAGTAGGGCCTCCGCGCCGCCGCCATCCATAGAGGGGAGATGACGTCGCGGCTGGAGTCGAGGTCTGGAGGGGGCGCCGCCCACGGATCCTCCATGGGGATGGCACCCTCGAAGCCGGATCTTCCATGGACGCCGTCGGGAGGGGATGGGCCGCCGTCGGGACGGGGATGGGCCGCCACCATCCCTTGCCGCGGGGAGAGCCCCGTCACCAGCAGAGCCATCACCGGAAGCAGGTCAGGGTAGGCGGAGCCACCGCAGAGGATCAAGGTGCCGCCGGGACGCCGTTGAAGCGAAGGAGTCGGCGTTGAACCAACTTCACGGCCCCCCACTGACATCTCGGCCGGATCCGCGAGGAAAGGGCCGCAGCTACGCCCAAGCGACGGGATCCGAGCGCAGATGTGCAGCCAAGGCCGGAGGAGGGCGCCGCGACCGCCGATGGAGGTGGTGGAGGGCTGCTGCCGCATCCGGATCGGTAGAGGGACGCCTCTGCCTCCCCTGCGCGCAGCCAGTGGGGAAGGGATGCCGCCGGTGGGGTGGGGTCGAAGCAGGGGACGCCGCCGGTGGGGAGGGGATGCCGCCGCCGGCCATGATGTGGAAATGTCCACCGCCGTGAGGGAGGCGCCGCCGCCACCTCTCTGGTTTAGGGTCCGATGGGGAGAGGAAATGAGTGGGTGAGAGAAAATAAAAAAAGGGGTTTGTAGCTATTTATACATGAAACCCAAACCTTTACCGCTAAAGACACAGATTTATTGTTGCGTGTGACCCTTTTATTGTTGCGGCCGGTGGAATAGCTAGGAGGGAATGGTTACGGTTGCGGGTGTCAGTTTTTTTTAAATAGGAGTAACGTTTATTGTTGCGGATTTGAAGACTGATGGGAGTTGTAAATAGTTATCAACAACGCTGGTAGGTGAATAGGGATTATATATATATATATATATATATATATATATATATATATAGGACAGGTGTTTTATACTCTTACGAGTATGTACTCTCACCATGTATCTAACGGGAGGCGTCAGGTGCCGTTCATGTCAGTGGACATCGGGAGGAGGATCCAGTTAGGCCGACCGCATGCAGGAGTTAAGTTTCTCGGTTGCATGCAGCGCATTTGACGGCAATAATGTGCACTCCCCGAAAATTATTGCATTCAAAATTTTTGGTATGTGTCGGTACATATATATATACTACTATTTTTTTGTATGTCTACATACTATTATGGGAACAAACTGCCGAAGTATGGACGCATACTTCAATAAGAAAATTAAGTATATTTCTATACTTGTAATTAAGAGTATATATATCCACATACTTGTATTTGGTCTTTATTTGGAAGTACGTCCATATACTTGACAGAAAAGTATGCCCATATACCTAGTATATACGTATACTATTCTTCATAAGTATGTTGCCATTATACATCTCCATGATTTGTGGCCGGCGATTGTTTGCTTCTTCGAAAATATACTTTTTCCCTGCCTTATAATAGTTTCTACTGCCGCATATGCATCCATGTTGAGGTTAGTGGAATTACGTACTGCTATTGTGTGGGTATAGCTCATATACATACACATACATCGATACACGTTCAACACATCTATAGCTAATGGGATTAATTGTACACAATTTTTTTGTGCCGACTACATACATCCAAGCAGTATTCTTAGACTGAGTATATATGAATACTTTTAGGGGATGAGTATATGTGTATACTTAGATTGACAAATGAGTATGTACATGTACCTACCAGTGGAGTATGGGCACATACATACATATAATAATAATTAAGAAAACAGTACGTGATTCTCATACGGAGTATGAATACGTACGGAGTATGAATTCATACTTGTTGTTGGCACATAACCATCGGCACCGCCCATTCATGGCTGCCGAAGGGAGCCATGACGAAGAAGGCCACCAGGCCACCCACTGCACGTCGTCGTAGGTGACCACGCCGGCTACAGCCACCAAGACCTCCACGTACCTCCATGATCCTACGTCGCCCTGCACGATTCGACTCCTGGGCACGAAACTGAAGCACGCCGGCATACATGGCCACGCCGCGCTCGGAGCCATCGGACCTCCTGCTGGCCGGCCTACCCTCGCAGCCAAATCTCCAGCCAGGTACCTCGCCCCACCAGCTGCTGGCCAGTCACGGAGGCAGGAGGCTGCATCTGAATCTGCATATGGTGAAAGAAGGAAACGAGCAATTCAATTAAATATAAAAAATACTACCAACCAATTCAAATGAAAATGCAAACCAAGGGCACTCACCGAGGAGCATGACCTGCACGGTTCCAATGTGTCCGGCCCGGCGAGCCGAATGCTGAATCCATGCATGCGGCCTCCATCTCCCAGGTGCAAAAGCACGCGTTCAGTGCCTTCACCGTCCGTTCCCGCTAATCTCGGAGCCGCCGGAGAGCCGCACGAGGCTGTCAATCTGTGGAGCCTAAAAGGGAAAGATCAAATCAAATCCAACTATACATGGAATAGATGAAATCGGTAATCCAAATTCAGAGCACGATAACAGATCAGAAGCATCGCTCACGTTGGATAAACCTGGCCGGCCGGCGGCGTGCTGTACATGGCCTAGTGCCCTAGTGCGGGCTGTTCGGTAGATATGGAATCGCGGCCTGCGGGGCATTCCAAGCGTCGGGGTGCCGCGCGCTCACCGGGAAACGGCCGAGGTCGTGGCCGCCACCGCTGCCTGCTCGCGCGGGAAGGTGCTGCCACCGTCGCGATTGCGTGGGGAGAGAACGCCGTCACCGGGCCAGGAGGGGAGAGAGACACCGGATCAGGCAGTGATTCTGGATCTCTTCACAAATCTGAGCGGTGGCCGGCTGCTCGGATAATGAAGATGGTATAAACAATAAACAATTGAATTAATGGGTAAATGATATATATTATTAAACCCGCTAAGCCAATTGACGGAGGGTGAAACGGTGGCATCGGCCCGTTAGCTGTCTCCGTGCGCGGGGGCGCTCGCTGTTGATGTCTATTAAGTGCAACTGAAATAAAGAGGGTTCCGCAAGCGCACAGAATATATCATCGTAGCATTTTAACCAGGAGTAATCCAGGTATCGTTATTTATAATTTTACCACTGGGAATGGAATGCACTGGATAATGAATGATGAGCAATGCACATGCGATAATGGAGAGCTTGACCTTGTCTGTATCGATCATCTCATACAGGGTAAGTGTCACATAAAATATATGAATGAATGATAAATGACATAAAATAAATAAGAGCATTTAGCCACATAAAATAATAGTAATAAGCCATCTCAACTTAGCACTCTAAGCTTATAACACTAGCATGGACTAGGACGATCTAGGGTATAATCCTATGTTATTCTAACTACGAGTCAAAGCATACAATGATTAGTGCAAGAACATCTAGCAATCATGGCGGGAAAAGGTTACATCTATGCATAGTGATATTACCGGAGAAGACAAGAGACATAGCAATGACTTCAATGTAATAGGTTTGTTACGCTAGACCTACCAACGGGGATGGAATACAAAGGACTCAACGAACTGTCACTTCCGCGATCTACCACACGACCCGGCCAATAGGGTGCAATCGCGGATAAATACGGTCTAGGCACCACGCCTACACAATATTTACCACTCACCCATCGATCTAATGAGCAAGCGCTATACGATCCTATGCATAAACATAATTCTAGTCCAACTATGCTAAACATATAATCAAAGTAAACTAAGAACAATATAATTGAGAATATAATCAAATAGAGCAAAGTCAAGTCGATATAATAGAATAGAATAAAGTACTACTCATAGTATCACGAACAATGATGAATATTACAAGAATGTAGAGGGAATTACCAAGAACTCCGACAGATCCGGACTCCAAGCTAGGCTTGATTCCCTCTAGATCTATTCCTATGTAGCTATGCTACTAAACTATGGAGCTCTAATTGAGATGGTGGCTCAAGGCTTCTCGAATTCGATGAGAGAATGAACTCTTGAATGAATTAGGAATTAGTTAGGGTTTCACCCGGGGGCCGGGGAGCTCGAATATATAGCCCCCTAGGATTAACCGCAGCCCTCGGATCAAACCGACCTAAATGGACGATAATTATTCATCCTCAAAGGCGGTGGAGGCGGGATCCACGAGACTCCACCCGATTGGTGGAGGTGGGGAGTCGGCCGACTCCCCCGGGTCGGGCCGACCGCCCACCCCGGTGGGCCCCCGGCTTCCGGGGTTTGCCTTACCGAGTCTTCTAGATTATACAATTTTACCCGTTCGGTCTTTATCTCTATGTAATCATGACATGTGGGCCTCCTTTGGTTCTCTTTCGATAACCCCCGCAAAATAGACAATCACCAAAACTCGTGGAATTACAATCGAGTGTAACCCCTATATCTAACAGGTGAACTCATATTAGTCCTTTCTCTTGCTGCGTTGACGGTATAAAATTGATACTTAATGACCGTCAACAAACTCCCCAAGCTTACCTTTTGCTCGTCCCCGAGCAAAGATAGACTCATGATGGATCGGGAGTTGCTACAATGCTTTCACGCCTCAAAAGTACACATGCGTTCAAACAAGAACTCTCCTCCGGATTAGAGTGAACTATCCTGATTCAAAACTCACTCATATTACCTTTCACCATGGGGCTTGTAACCGTCACTTGGGTCTCGAGTAGTTGAAAGATAGAACGGTCAAGTCAAGCGCCATGTTTCTCGCTCTTTGATCAACTATTATCCCGGAGTTTTTGAAAAGTTTTGAAATAAAACTCAGAGTTCCTTGTATGAACCTTTCAAGTCTCTCATTTGTAGTATTTCTGGATCCTCTCCAAGGCATGAGTAGTGTATGCCTTTTCTCTTCTCTCAAAATATGTGGTATTTGTGGAACTAAGGCATAGTGGAAAGTGCATTCTCTCTCTCACCCTACTTTCTAATAGGCTTATGTGGAGCTCATAGGTGGGGAGACACTCAAACTCACTTGCATATATTGCATAGTTAAGACATGGATCCAATAGGAACTAAAATAATAATAAAGTCATATGTGCATGTGAATGAGGAAATTGAATGGATGATAAGATGATGATAGGATGATGATGATAAGGAAATGATTATGAGGGGTACTCAACTGGTGAACATCTACTTCTACACTTGCTCCTTCGGGGATAACATGACTCCCTTTATTCGAAAACCTTGAAACTTCTTGAACTTCTCAAAAACTTCTTGGAACTTCTTGAATGGAAGGACTTGGCTACTCTTTCTTTTTCTCTTTTTTTTTTCTTCTTCTTCTTCTTTTTTTTTTTTAGAGCAACCAATCCTCTGAAAACGAAACTTTAGCACAGGGAGTGTACAACTTGAAATGATAATAACTGGAGCTTTTATGTAGGCAAATAGAACGGCGATGATTATGTCTAGATGTTCACTCCCAGGATAGGAGTAAAACCTTTCTGGATGAAGTGAAATGAGTGGCGTATGTATATGTGGATGGATGGATGGATGCGTACTCCCAGTGTAGGAGCAGCATAAGTGCGTATCTCCAGGGTAGAGACAGCACAGTAAATGGAGAATGCGTACTCCTAGGATAGGAGCAACATAAGTGCGTATCTCCAGGGTAGAGATAGCACAGTATATGGTGGATATGGATCTATATGTGGGTGGTACTTCGAGGAACAGAAGTAGCACAGAATGAATGTAACATTTATAAAATGGGTGCATGCTTCTGAGGACAGAAGTAGCATAGATCAATGGATGGAGAGCACATAGTATTGACTTTAACTGCATGACTAATTCCTTATGGGTCCAAAGCATAACCACACTCAATGCCTATAAAGTCTACACTCAAGCTACAGTGTGATCTATATAAACAGATGGGTTTTCCTAATCTAGTAAGCATGAATATATGGCTGTGGTAGGAATTTGAACTCTCATCATAAAGGAACTCATCATGTAGGAATTTAATATTTTCAAAGATAAATTCTCCGAACTCCAAGTATCTCTAGGAACAAGATGGACACACGCTCAACCTTCCCATATCATACCCGTCAACCACCTAGACTTAGATCAAGTATTCGCTACCCACAAGTTTCGGGTTGAGCAAATCTCAAATCTAAACAAATTGTGTCCAAAACTCGGGAAAGTGCAAGGTTGAAAACTAGGTACTTGAAAGGAATTACGCGAGCAACTATTCATCATCTCCATGTAGAGTTTATTCTAGGGATCACTTTTAAAGACAGTTGCAAGAGCTCTCCAAAAGTAGAAAAGATAAATAAGGAAATCTTTACGGGTTTCTATGGTTATGCATCTTTTTTAGTGGTTTTAACAAAGCATACTTTAATAAAGTATAATTAGATAAGTTGGAGACACTTAGCTTGGTACACGGGGGATGCTCTCCCCAAGCTGGATGTTGACATAGTCTCGCGATGTTGCCGACAAGCAAAGCCTTGAAGACGTTCTAGTCCTCCGGGAGTGTCGTAGATAGTTCTTGTTGGAGACAGCGTTCAAGTGTCGCGACACAGACTCCGACGGGGGGACGGATGTCCTTCCGCTGTTAGCTCCTTTTTGATCCTTGATGTTATGAAGCTCAAATAGACAACAAAGCTTGTGGAACTAATTAAGCGTTAGTGATAAAACCTTAGGCCTTGGTTGTCTAGAACTTTCCTAACTTAAAACTTATTCTAACGGGATCACAAAAAATATTTTTATCTTTTTATTATTTAAGGAATGCGAGACTGAGAAAAGATAAATATGATGAGAAATTAATTTTGTGCCACCACGGTGAATGATTATCCACATGGGGCTTAACAATTTTACTGGATGCAAATGCAAAACATTTTTATTTTCTTTTCTAATGCGAGAGATAAAAGAGTAAAGATGCAACTAGGATGCGGGTAGAAAAATAAGTATGCTAAGGTAAAAATGCGGTCTTGAAAAGTAATTGCTGATAAATACCAAGTTACCTCTTGGCGCGGCGTTCGGTGGTTTTAAGTCCTCCGAACGGGACTTGTCATATTCGCTCATTTTTCAACGGGCGCATTGGCTGGCGCCTCGGATGATGTCGCCTCTTGTGTAGGAATTGCTTTTGATTTTGCTTTTACCTTCCACACCTTTTTTGTTGGAGAAGATGACCTTGAGGAGGAAGCTTCTTGGAGCACTTGTTTCTCTTCCGATGACATCACCTTCTCGGGTTCTTCTTCAATGTTCTTCTCTTCGGGTACCGATCTTCATATCGAATACTTCTCCCTCATAGTCGCCCATCCATCTTTAGTGATGTTCTTCTTGTTACGCGCGGGTACGCTGCCTTCTCCTTGTTCCGTTCTTCTTGGGTTCCTCAGTGATTATATAATTGTTATTGAAGTAGCGGCGTACCTTCTCAGTGGGAAAGTGGAAATGAATCTCTCCTGTCCCAATGTAGATGATAGCTCTGGCGGTGTTCAGGAATGGTCTTCCTAGGATGATTGGAGGATCATAGTCATCTCCCATGTCAATGACTAGGAAGTCTGTAGGGACATAATGGTCATCTATCTGGATGAGGACATCCTTTACTTCTCCTTCGACGAAGCGGAATGTCAGTGCCATCCGCACCGTGCATAGGTAGGCTCCAAAGGCATAGTGCCATATAGGTACTCATAAGTTACCTTGGCCATAATGTTGACGCCCGACCCGGTGTCACGCATGCCTTTATTGAAAGAGCTTCGTTGATGGAGCATTGAATGGTTGGGACACACAGGGTCATCCTTCTTGATCGGCGTGGGGACCTAAGTAAGTGGTCATGCTCCTTATGGACTGCAGTGACCATCCTCACTGTCTCCGTCTTCTTATCTTTGTTCTTGCTCTTCTTAGCTGGACTCTTCTTCTTCTCACTGTTCTGTTGATGAGGGTGTCTTGGGAACTGCAAAGACTGTTCTTGAAGAAGAAGGTTTCTCTCTTTGCCCTTGATGTTGAAGATGATCTTGGCGGTGTTGGCATACATGATGGCTCCGGCGGTGTTCAAGAATGGTCGTCCCGGAATGACGAGGGGACCTTTCATCACTGCCTGTATCCACTATCACGAAGTCTGCTGGAACATATGAGTTGCCCACTCGTACACATATATCTTCTAGTACTCCCAAAGGGACACGGAGTGACTGATCTGCAAGCTGTAAGCACATAGTTGTGTATGTTAAGGGGCATCTGAATAGCTTCTCATATATCACTCTTGGCATGATGTTGATGCTTGCACCGAAGTCACAGATTGCCTCATTAAAGTTAGTACTTCCAATGGAGATCGGAATGACTGGTCTCCCTGGATCGCCCTTCTTGATTGGCAGAGTTGAGTCTATCCATGACCCCTTCGATGGATCACTCCGGCTATCTTCTACATTGAATATATCAACAAGATTTGCAGTCTCGAGCTCTTCGGGTTGTCCTGCCAGTTTACCTTGACCAGTGGAGGGAGCAAGGTTAACAAACCGTTGTACCACACGCGACTCAAGTATCTTGTTGAAACTGAGCGACTCTTGATGGCATTGGAAAAGCCATCCATTACGATGCTGAGTGTCTCTAGGACCTTGTCATTTGATGTCGGCTTCTTGGACAGATTGTCCATCATCTTGCCTTGATTCAAGACTAACTCTCTCAAAGGCGGCCGGTTGTAATTATTGTAAGAGCCGTTACCTTGATAGTTGCTGAATAATTGCACAGTAGTTAGGCCTCTGTGTTGATTCCAACCTTGATTCTGCGAGGACGGTAGTAATTGTTGTTGTTGTTATTGAGGTAGTTCACGTCCTCCTTCACTCGGGCGGCTAGCACTGTGTGCCCGGTCTCTCCACACTCTTCACATGCCATGCGAGCATCATGTATATGCATGACTTCTTTCTTCTGCGGGGCTCTCTCATCGAGCCTCTTCATTAGCAGATCCATTTTGGCGACAGCATGTCTACCTCTTTCAGTGGTGCATTCCTCCACCTCTCTTGCGGGTCTGAGTTCTTTCTTCACTCCAACCTTGGTTGGATGCCATCTTCTCCACAAGAGCTGTGGCCCGAGGAATAGTGAGTGATAAGAATGCACCTCCAAAGCAGCAACATCCATCGTCTCACGTGTCTTGTTGCTAAGTCCATGGTAGAATGTCTCGCATAGCGGTAATTCTCCATGCCATGATGAGGACACTCGAGGATGTAATCTTGAAAGCGCTCCCAAACTTAGGGACAGTCTCATCATGATGTTGCTGAAAACTTGATATCTTCCCACGAAGAGCATTTGTCTTGCCCATTGGGAAGAACTTCGCCAAGAAATTGGTGGAACATAGTGCCCACGTAGTATTCTTCTCCTTATTGGCGTAGAACCACGCCGCTCTCCCCAAGAGTGAGAATGGGAAGAGGGCGAAGTAGTATAGCATCTCTGGGGACATCCTTGATAGTGAATGTGCTACAAATCTCCAGAAAGTGTTGGAGATGAGCACTAGCATCTTCATGGGCCTTCCCACGTAACCGGCTTGCTTGCACCATGTTGATTAGCGCAGGCTTGAGCTCAAAAGCTCCTTCGATGTCCGCAATGGGCGGTCGGTCCGACGGATGTTGTCCGTAGTTGGAGCCGAGAACTCGCGGAGTGACTTGTTCGCCATGGCTTCAAACGCTGGTGTCAAGTCTCACACGAAAGGTTGACTTTACGCTTCGACAAACTTCCAAGTTGAGTTGATGATGATGATGATTGATTGGTCTTCTTCAACCCTTGCCGGCCTTCCCCTGAATAAAGCTTACGGATCGTCAATATAATTATCGGGAAGAATTGTCTTTTTCATACATTACCCCGCATAAGATATAAAAATAGACGAAAGACAAGGGTAAGGCTGTATGAGTAGAGAATGGTGACAGTGCTCAATCTCATTATGTAGTGCAATGCTGCTCATTATCCATTGGCTTCCAACCTTCCCCGGCAACGGCGCCAAAAATGCTTGTTGATGTCTATTAAGTGCAAGCTGAAATAAAGAGGGTTCCGCAAGCGCACGTAATATATCATCGTAGCATTTTAACCGGGAGTAATCCGGAGGTATCGTTATTTATAATTTTACCACTGGGAAGGGAATGCCTTGGATAATGAGTGATGAGCAATGCACATGCGATAATGGAGAGCTTAACCTTGTCTGTATCGATCATCTCATACAAGGTAAGTGTCACATAAAATATATGAATGAATGATAAATGACATAAGATAAATAAGAGCATTTAGCCACATAAAATAATAGTAATAAGCCATCTCAACTTAGCACTCTAAGCTTATAACACTAGCATGGACTAGGACGATCTAGGGTATAATCCTATGTTATTCTAACTACAAAGTCAAAGCATCCAATGATTAGTGCAAGAACATCTAGCAATCATGGCGGGAAAAGGTTACATCTATGCATAGTGATATTACCGAGAAAGACAAGAGACATAGCAATGACTTCAATGTAATAGGTTTGTTCGTTAGGACTCAACGGGCTCTCACTTCCGCGATCTACCACACGACGGCCAATAGGGTGCAATCGCAGATAAATACGGTCTAGGCACCACGCCTACACAATATTTACCACTCACCCATCGATCTAATGAGCAAGCGCTATACGATCCTATGCATAAACATAATTCTAGTCCAACTATGCTAAACATATAATCAAAGTAAACTAAGAACAATATAATTGAGAATATAATCAAATAGAGCAAAGTCAAGTCTCGATATAATAGAATAGAATAAAGTACTACTCATAGTATCACGAACAATGATGAATATTACAAGAATGTAGAGGGGAATTACCAAGAACTCCGACAGATCCGGACTCCAAGCTAGGCTTGATTCCCTCTAGATCTATTCCTATGTAGCTATGCTACTAAACTATGGAGCTCTAATTGAGATGGTGGCTCTGGCTTCTCTGAATTCTGATGAGAGAATGAACTCTTGAATGAATTAGGAATTAGTTAGGGTTTCACCCAGGGGCCAGGAGCTCTGAATATATAGCCCCCTAGGATTAACCGCAGCCCTCGGATCAAACCGACCTAAATGGACGATAATTATTCATCCTCAAATGCGGTGGAGGCAGGATCCACGAGACTCCACCTGATTGGTGGAGGTGGGGAGTCGGCCGACTCCCCCTGGGTCGGCCGACCGCCCACCCCGCCGGGTGGGCCCGGCTTCCGGGGGTTTGCCTTAAGTCTTCTAGATTATACAATTTTACCCGTTCGGTCTTTATCTCTATGTAATCATGACATGTGGGCCTCCTTTGGTTCTCTTTCTGATAACCCCCTGCAGAAATAGACAATCACCAAAACTCGTGGAATGCTGTCAGTGTAACCCCTATATCTAACAGGTGAACTCATATTAGTCCTTTCTCTTGCTGCGTTGACGGTATAAAATTGATACTTAATGACCGTCAACACTCGCGTGCGTGTATTCCCGGTGGGAGTATATACTCGTGAGAGTATAATATATATATATATATATATATATATATATATAGGGAAATTCCATTATACTCTTATGAGTATGTACTCCCATCTCTAAAAAACTATACTAGGTATGTGTCAATACTTGCTTATTGGTTTGAGTATGTTTATGTACTCATTTTAAGATACTCCATGTCTTTCTACGCTAAAAAATTTCAAAGGAACATATATTTTTTGATATATTACTAAAATGCCACTACTGTACTATGGCCTCGTTTGGATGCCTCCCAGATTCCAATTTTTTTCACTCTCTCTCCATCACATCAATTTTTAGACTTATGCATGGTGGATTAAATATAGGTAAAAAAATAACTAATTACACAGTTTAGTTGTACATCACGAGAGGAATCTTTTGAGTCTAGTTGGTACACGATTGGATAATATTTGCCAAATAAGACGAAAGTGGTACTATTCGCCGGGTTGCAAAAAGTTGCAACAAGGCCTATATAAAATATGTATGACCATATACCCAATGTATGCATGCATACTTGACATATATAACACCCTGGGTACTCTAGTATGACCATATACTTCGTGTATATACACTTCATTCGGTCATATACACCATAAATCTAGAGATATAGAGATAGGAGTACATACTCTTAAGAGTACAGAAAACCTGTCCTATATAGGTGCATTTTCTATACTCCCGGGAGTAGTTACTCCCATCTCTAAAAACCCACCTTAGGTATGTGTTCATACTTGTTTATCACATAGAGTATGTCTATATACTAATACTAAGATACTCTAAAACTTTTTACGCGAAAAAATTTCAAGGGAACCATACTTTTTAATATATTACAAAAATGCCACTTCTTGTACTATATAAAATAAGTATGACCACATACTCTACGTATGCTTGCATACTTGACATATATACTACCATAGATTTTTCTAGTATGATCATATACTTCGTCCATATACTTTTTTTGGTCATACATACCCTAGATCTTGAGATATGAACATGGGAGTAGCTACTCCCTAGGAGTAGAAAATAATTTCCATATATATATATATATATATATATATATATATATATATATATATATATATATATATATATATATATATATATATATATATATATATATATATATATATATATATATATATATATATATAGTATTACTATAGGGAGCATTGGGCTTCCAATAAGATAGGGGAAGCCCTGACCCAACCGCATGACAGCTGGTCCAACCCAGCCGCCGGCCCAACAGGCCACCTTCTCAGGCCCATATATAACTGCCGAAACCCTAGCCCCCACCCATCCCTCCCCCCTCCCCTCTACCCCAGCCGCCGGCCGCCACACCCCTTCCCGTGCGCGTGCTGCGTTCGCACGCAGCTCCCTGCATCGCGCCGCATGGCCTGCCCCACGACCGACCTCCCACGCCGCAGGCCAGGTGCGACGGCGCAGCCAAGGCGGCGAGCCTCTCCACTCCTGGCGGTGAGCTGCATCAAGCTCCTGCTCCGTGATGCACGCGACGAGCGGCGGAGGCCCTCCCGGGCACCAACGACGACCAACCTCCCGGAGCATGGGCGCGCGCGGCGGCGCGGGGCCGCCCCTCTCCTCTCCTCCCCTCCCCGACGGCGGCGCCCTCCCCGAGCACCGAAGGCAGCGCGGCGGCGGCCCGCGAGGTCCGACGGTCGCCCTCCCCGAGCTCCGACGGCGGACCTCCCCGTTTCGCGGTGGCTTGGGGCAGCTCTTCCCCGATCTGCAGTGTCATGGGCCGCCCCTCTCCAGATCCCCGCGCGACGACGACGTGGATCACCGAGCAGCGGCGGCGCGCCCCGCCCTCCCCCACTGACGAAGGCACGGCGACCCCACCTCAACACGTCGTGCCCTACCTTGACGGCCAGCGCCCCGTCCTCACCACCTCCGACGGCGCCCCTCCCTCCCTCTCTCCGGCGGCGCTCCGGCCGGCGGCGCAGCCGCGCCCACCCCGAGGAGCGGCGACGCGGATCCGACGGCGCAGCCAAGGCGGCGGCCCTCTCCCGATCAATCCAAAGCAGCGGCGGGCGTGGTCCCGCCCCTCTCCTCAGCGGCGACAGCGCGGCGGCCCTTGGCTCCTTCCCGGGCTACGACGCGGATCGGTGCCTCCTGGAGCAGTGGCAGCGCGGATCCGTCGCGCCGCATCCCGTTGTCCCACGGCGGCGCTCCATCCTCACCACGGCCGGCGGCGCCCCCTCCATCCCCTCCAACGGCCGTGGTCCTCCTCCATGGTTTGTATGCATTGTTTTGTTCCTATGCCTTTGCAAACGGCACACAGCTACCCTAGACGGCATGGCGGTTCATATGCATTGTTGGTTCCTATGCCTATGCCCCTTGCAGCTGACGGCGGCATCCGCTCCTCCTCGAACTGCAGCGGCAGAGGATCTTGATGGCGCCCTCCTTCCCCAACTCGACGATGGCAACGAGATCAATGGTGGCAGCGTTTCCTCTTCTCGTGATCGATTCGCAGCGGTCTGTATGCACAGTGAAATGTTCGTATGCATGTTTCTACAGTTTTGACATGGTTTGATTTGGCGGTTTGTATGCAGATCTCCGGCGAGCAGGTCGTCATGGTGGTTTTGATGGAATTCGGAGCATACTAGGAGTATATGCACTTTGATTTTCATTTGTGTGCATTTTCTCGATATGTTTGTGCCATGAAGATTACATTTTCATGCATGGTCGTCGGCTAGCAGTGCATGTTTATATGCATGGTGATAGAAAATGTTTTGGGGGTGGTTTCGTTTTGTATGCAGGTGGGGTTCATACTCGAAAATGTTTTTGAAAATGTTGTATGCGTGTTTGTATACATGGTGAAACTAAAAGTGAAATATCATGCGTAGGTTGTTCAATTTTCATGCACTGATGTGTGTTTTTGTTCTAGCAGTAATCAGTTTCTATGATTGTATGCATCTTCAAGGTAATGTTATATGCTTATGTGCACCTATACCTTCAGGGTAATTTTATATGCTTATATGCACCATGTCCCCATTTTTATGCTATCTTTTAGGGCTTATCGGCGAGCGTGTTCGTTTATATGCATGTTAAAATTGTAATAAAAAAACATGGCCCTAGTTCGGATAGCACCTCCACCGACCAATGGAAGTGAGTAAAAATATAATTTTTTCTGGTTTTTTATGCATCTTGTGAAATTGCGCATACAAACGCCTTCCTCTTGTTTGATAAAACTGTGAAACGGTAGATAGGTTTATATGCACGATGAAATTTTGAAACTGTGCCAATAGGTGTATCTGCAAGATAAAACTGTGTCCCTAGTTCTGTATGCATCGTTGGTGAAACTATATATGCATCGCCCACTAGTTATGTATGCACATATTTGTATGCATGTTTCTATGCATTTCAATACAATGTTGGAGAACATTTTATACATTGTTGGAATAAAATTTTATGCATTGTTGGAGGATATTTATATATATTTGCCACACAATTTTTATACATGGTTAGAGCAATTTTTTATCTAGAAATTGATTTTCTGTTTGACATCATGCATAAAGTGTTTATATGCATAATTAAGTTCCCTTATATGCAGGCTCTTGGTGGAACGGTGAACAGTAGGTTCCTCCATGTTAATGTCAGTGCTTCACGTGTGGCGGATGTCATTAGTTTGAGGTATTTTACAGAGCTTTATATGCATGATGAGTTCGCAATGGATGTGGTTGGGATTTTTATGTGAAAGTTTACGATGCATATGCGTATATAGATATGCTGTTGGAACGCACAAAAATGTCAGGTTTCTATGCACGATTTGCAATACGGTCACCACACGACATGTTAAATCAAATCATATGACAACACACAAGATCTTGTTAATCTTTTTTATGCTTCTAGGGTTGTATGTCTTTTTATGCATAGTGTGTGCAAGATTCTAGGTTGTATGCACTGTAGCTGTAATTAATTATTCATTGTGGGAGTGTACTTTTTATACATTTTTGGAGCATGGTGAGAATAATGTTTATATGCATATCTGATTTTGTTGGCATACAGATTCAAATTTCAAATTCCAAAGAAAAATTAGTCTTTATGCTTGCAAGAATATGTTTGTATGCATGGTAAAACCCCATGGTTGTCCTGCTAAAACTGTGCATACAACCCTTTGGGACTACTCTGTTTTTTCTGTGAAACTATGCATATAAACCGTCCTGACTACTCTTGATTTTTTCTCTGTAGGAAGCAAGGTTTTTATGCATTTTGGCTTGTCTTCCCCTCTTGATGCCACGACTGTGGTGAACGGATCCATCGGGATCCTGCGGATCTATCACTGTTTTTATGGTTGCCACGACTGTGGCTTTTTATGTAATTGTATATAGTTGCTCAACGAAGCACTATGTTTGTATGCATAGTAAATTTGGAAGAAGATCAGAATGTCTACATCTTTGTAAAAGCTCATCAGATGCTTCTTTTTCAAGTTTTAAATTTTGGGCAAGATCAGATTATGGTTGAATGTTTTTATGCAGTGGTCTCCATTCTTATATGCATTGATCTCATATACATACTGTTGGTGGAGGCAATCACAGTTGTGTTAGGTAAAATTTTTAACTGTAGAGGCTTTTATGTGGCAGCAAAATACATTTTTATTCATTCAACCACTGGTTCGTATGCAACGTGGACGCTTGAATGTTTGTATGCATGTCGATTAGTGAATATATGCATCTAAATGGTCATCATGTGGCACGATTCAAATTTCAAATTTCAAATTTTAGAGAAGACTGAGATCGTATACGTTTTATATGCACACGCTGATAGGATTGTATGCATAGACGGACGCATATAAATCTATATCCTAACGTGTAAATTTTATGAATTTTAAAAAATTTTAAAAATATATTCATAATGGATCTTGAATCGTGCACAAAAATGTCGGGAGTTCAATGGTGAAAACCGTTTTTGAATCGGACGCTTCGTTTAGGAATTATTACGAAAAAACGGAAGAAATTCGAGTGGATGCGGGCATGTGCGGATGTGTCGCCGTCGGCCCGCGTCGGCCCTGTCCCGGTGGAAGCTGCTCACGGGGAGGTTTATATGCATCGTAGAACCTGGTTTGTATGCACTCGTGCACTCGAACAACTGGTTTATATGCACTTGTCGCAGCAAAAAAAGCACATGCGCATTCGACATGCGTTTGTACGCGTCCGTCTGGAGTCGCACTTTCTTATTGCTCGTCGGCAGACTCGCATGTGAGTGACCGGTGGGTGGGTGGGTGGGTCACTAATTGGCTGGAGCTTTGGCAATAAGCTATTGGAAGCCATGAGCTTCCAATAGCGCCACCCTATATATATATATATATATATATATATATATATATATATATATATATATATATATATATATATATATATAGGGAAATTCCATTATACTCTTACGAGTATGTATCTCTATCTCTAAAAAACCATACTAGGTATGTGTCAATACTTGTTTATCGGTTTGAGTATGTTTATATACTCATTTTAAGATACTCCATGTCTTTCTACGCTAAAAATTTCAAAGTAACATATATTTTTTGATATATTACTAAAATACCACTACTGTACTATATAAAATATGTATGACCATATACCCAATGTATGCATACATACTTGACATATGTAACACCCTGGATACTCTAGTATGATTATATACTTCGTGTATATACACTTCGTTCGGTCATACACACCCTAAATCTAGAGATATAAAAATAGGAGTACATACTCTTAAGAGTACAGAAAACCTGTCCTATATAGTTGAGAAGCAATATATCACAAGCCATATTTATATATATACATGGTACTATGATAGGATGATTACACATCACCGGCTCGTTTTCAGTCAGAAACAGGTGTATAGGAGTACTGAAGTAGATAGGAGAGTAGTGCAGGACATCAAATTTTACAAGTCACAAGTCCAGACTAGAGTTTGCACCATAGCAAACTATTTAACAACTTTTGTTCTACAACAGTGCTAGAAGTCTAAAATAGAGCCAACGGCATACTTTTAACCAACCACAAAAGAAGTGTTCTCTTCAGCAAATGGAGGAATTGTATGTTCACCTCCATCACCAAAGGGCATGAGGGCTCCTTCCCTGTGGCAAGGCAAGCAAGGGCTACCACTGCGGCTGCCACAGTCGAGGGCCAGAAGGAGAGCTGCTTATGGTCCCAAACTGAGAGGAAAGCCAGGTAGTTTTACATTTCCGCTACCATGCATGTCATCAGCATTTGCAGCCTTCAGATAGAACATGCAACATAGGAAAATAATGGTGTTAGTCTCTGGTTGCTTTTCTCCAACTGAATAGACAAGAAAGCAGGAAGTTCGTGGTACCATAGGAAATGCTAAGTTGTTGTGATAACACACTTGAAGTTGAGGACCTCCTGAACCAGCCACTCCATGGCAACAACCTCACTCTTGCTGCAGGCATTGATCCCAACTGCAAATAGATGTAACTGATCCCACTCCATGGCAACAACCTCACTCTTGCTGCAGGCATTGATCCCAACTGCAAATAGATGTAACTGATCAGTACAAAGACAGCTCCTATAATGTAAGTTGAGATACTAGACAGCAAGTCCAACCTCTAGCTATGAGTTCAGAGGACATAATACTAATACTAACTACACAAAAGATTGCATAAAAGCACATCGGAGTGAGGCTTTTAGCACCAGCAACTGATTATCTAACAGACTTGCCTCTTATGCACGGGTATGAATTCAGCGGCTCAGGTAAATCAGCAAGGTTGTAGGCATGTAAAACAAATTAAGCTAGAAATCCCAAGAACATATCAGTTGCAAACTTCTTCTATGGTTAACTATGAATCAGTGTTCATGGAAATAGAAATTAGGTGGAAACGATGTAAACTGAAAAACAGGTGGAATTTTCAAGAACTTATTTTGTAGTCTCTGACTTGATCAGGTAATATAGATGGTCACTACCTTCGGTGAAATAACTCTACTGCTATTTAGTATTGTGTATTGCACGGAGTAGTTCACCCAAAATACATACTGCATACAACCACAATTTAATAGATATATTCTTTACAGATGATGACATAGCAGGTCATCCTAACATAGCATTGAGGTAATAGATGGTCAGTACCTTAGGTGAAACGACTCTACTGCTATCTAGTATTGTGTATTGCACTATGAGTAATTCACCCAAAATAAATAATGACATAGCAGGTCATCCTAACATACCATTGATTAAAATATTAAGGAACTGGTTCATGTAAAAGATAACTAATTGTAGCACTTTTTTATGAGCAGGGGAAAATAGCACAACTCCATTGGAATTTCATCTACAGCCTGGACAACTTCCTAAGTGAAAGAAAACAAATGTCTGTAGTTATTACTTATATTACTGTAAACTTAAAACTGCAGATGAAATATTGCACTGCATTAATTAGTTATATGGATAAAAGACCAAGACTCTCACTGGCCTGTGCTATATTAGTCTGAACACGGTGGAGAACAAACATCATTTAGTTTTATACATGTACCTAGAATAATGCTAGAGTCAGAGATTAGTTCATTTTCAGGTAGAAGAATAAGCTGCTCTATTTCATTCTGCATGACCATCCAAAAAACACGGCTAGAGCATTAGAAATTCATGAATTTCTACATGTACCAAGGCAACATCTAGTTTAAGAAATGGCTCTCGTAGATTCCAAAATCACGACCTAACAGAAACCATCCTGGACAAAGCAAGCACCAAATAGTACTGATGCATCACATTCACATGTAGTGCAGATATAAATGAATGTCAGAGCATACGCAAAGCTCCCCTTCTGTCTTCGCCTCAAACTCTGTATATCTACTTGTACTGACTCTATTTGCAAAATAGGGAGGAGATCGAGTCTGATACATACCAAATTCCAGCGATGCCTTTTGTGCAGAAGTGAGCTCCTTCCGGACGTGCTTCTTTTACGGAAGCGGCTGTTAGAGAGGCTGATGTTGGAGATGCCGGACGCGTTGGTCTACAGCAAGCAGCCTTGCCGCCGTCGTCGTGGATGCGCCGACACAGCTCTGCCGCAGGTCCGGCACCGCTCCTCGGATCCCGTCCACAGGTACATCGTAGGCTCACAGCAGCTCCTCAACACCGATCTGGCGCCACCTTCAACACCTAAAAAGCACACAAGGGGAGAGAGCGAATTAAGAAGCCGCGATGCACGGGCGGAGGAAGGAAGAAGAAGCAGAGATGGGATAACTCGAGCGACTCACCTCGTGCAGTTGGTAGGACGGAAGGGGCAGGAGCAGGGTGGGCTGCTGCTGCGCGGAGCCTGGCGCCGGCCGGCCGTCGGAGGGGAGCCGCTGGGGGCCTAGCCCCGTACCTGCATGCGCCGCCGAAGGAGGGGGCTGCGTGAGGGAGAAAAGAGGGAGTGAGCAGCCTAGGGTTTCGATGGAAGTCTGAGATTGAGCGCGGGCCATTGGTAGTCGATCCAACGGTTAAAAGCAAGTGTCCTATGAGATGGGCTGAGGTCCGAATCTCTGATGGGCCAAATTCCGAATTTGGGCCGGCTGGCAGGGCACTCGGGGAAATCACCTCTTTCCCGAGTGCCAGGTCAAGGCACTCGAGGAAGATTTTATTTTTTTCATTTTTTTGTCCCATTTTTTTATGAGGCCTTCCAACATTAATTTAAACTCTTTGTTCAATTTTGGAATAATTTTGACTTTTTTGTTATATTTTGTTAGTTTCTTTTGTTTCGTTGAATTTTTTTATATACCTAAAATTTGAACTGGAGGTGTATAAAATAATGAAAATTTTTTATTTAAAAAATTATATTCATCATATTTGGTGTATGTTGAGACTGTATCCAGGAAATCACATGAAATATCGAGCATCTTGTTGACGTAACATGACAAACGAGTTGCGCGAAAAGTGTTTTTAAATTATAAAAAGTCCGAACGAAGTCCGAAATTCACGAAACTTGTCTGGGCATCGTGTTATCGCATGTATAGGCTATGGTAAAAAATTAAGAAGTTTTCGAGCAAGTTGCAACGTCGGATGTCCAAAACCCAGACATCTCTCCATGTGATTACTTGTGATCACATGCAGCACATGCAGAGATGTCTGGCTTTTGGGCATTCAACGTCGCAACTTTCTTGAAATATTCTCAAATTTTTACCATAGCCCATACATGCGATAACACGATGCCCAGACAAGTTTCATGATTTTCGGACTTCGTTCGGATTTTTTAAATTTAAATACACTTTTCGCGCAACTCGTTCGTCATGTTACGTCAACAAGAAGGTCGATATTTCATGTGATTTTTTGGACACAATATCAACATACACCAAATATGATGAATATCATTTTTTAAACCAAAAATTTCTATTATTTTATGCACCTACAGTTCAAATTTGAGGTATGCACAAAAATTCAATGAAACAAAAAAAAAACTAACAAAATATACCAAAAAAGTCAAAATTATCCCAAATTTGAATAAGGATTTATAAATGTTGTTGGAAGGCCTCGAAAAAATATGGCAAAAAAACAAAAAAATATTAAATCTTCCCCGAGCGCCCTGTGCTAGCACTCGGGGAAGAGGTGCTTCCCCGAGTGCAGGTAAACACTCGGGAAAGTTTAAAAAAAAAATCTAACGGCGCCGGCAAGCTGGGACGTCAATTGGCAAATTTCTTCCCCGAGTGTTTGTCTTCTCCGAAAGTTGCACTCGGGGAAGGGGAGAACCCAGTGTCTACTTTCCTCGAGTGCTAGGCCCAACGCGGCACTCGGGAAAGCCTATCTTCCCCGTGTGCTTTTCTTCCCCGAGTGCATTCCGTCCAGGCACTCGGGGAAGAGTGCCCGACATTTGGCACTCGGGGAATTTCGTTTCTCCCGTAGTGGCAGGGGTGTATTTACATATTTAATCGTGTATGTTGATTCCATATGGACATATGGCGACAGACCGCAGCCCACTACAACATTTGACAAAATCAGTTGCACATCACTCGTGCTATCTTTTATAAATAGTATCCTGTTATAGTTAGATACAAGTCAAATTGACGTCAATTACTATGCCAGAAATGCTTATCTGTGACATCTTAATCAGTGACACAAAAAAAACGCGTCACTCATATGTTATCTGTGACGCAGGTAAACGCAACGTGTCACTGAGTAGGAGGCGCCCACTGTCCCCAAAGAAAACCGCGTCACAAATACCGAGTTAAACGCGTCACGAATAAGGGACTCTTTGGCAGTGACTCGTTTTGATGAAACGCGTCACCGTTAGAAGAGCACGGACCCGAAAATTTTATCAAATCCGGTGAAATTAAACTGGTGAGGTCCGCACCCACCCAAGGACGTCGTCCCCCACCCCGGTGTCCGCCCCCTTCCTTCTCTCCCCGACCCCGACCCGGGGACGAATCCATGGCGGCGCCGGCCAGGTCTGCAGCCCTTCCGCTCCCTCCGCCGCCGTCAACACCTCTCTCCTTCCTCCTCTGCCACTGCCACCGCACGTCCCTCTCCCCCCAACCACGACGGCTCCACGGAGCCTAGATCTAGTGAGGAGGCTGGCCACCTGGAGAGCGAGCGCTGGGCATGGCCCTCGACGGGAGAAATCTGGAGGGAAGGAGACAGGCGACGAGGTTGTGGCGGCGTGGATCCCGCACCAAATCTCCGCTCTCGACGGCGCCCAAGCGTCCACCCCTATCCCAGCCAGTGGCCGGCAGATCCAGCGAGGCTGGTCCTTCCGGATCTCTCCATGCCGCCCACCACCGTCCACTCGGCGAGGTCAAGGGTCGCACAATCCCTCTGTAGTGGTGATTTCATCCTACTTACTCTTTCTCGATTTGATCCCTCACCAGAGCAAGTCGAGAGGACAGCAGCGTGGCGCAGTAGCATCAGGATCCCTTCCGGAGCCCCAAATCCAGGTCGTTCCCCTCCATCAATCTGTATATGTCGCCTGCACTTTATCTGGTCCCAAGGAGCTGGCTTCTAAGGTGCTCCGGCCCTACACCAATGAGGTAAAATCCTGAATTCCTTTGTTTCTGTGATCTTCAAATTACTAGTTGTAGTTGTAGCACGGTGCACATGCTTGACACAAATTAGGGGAAAAAACTATAATAAGTAGCTTGTTTCTCTTCTTCTGATGGAATACTGAAGCACTGAACTCTGCAAGATTATATCTATAAATAATTATTCAATGTATGTGCATTGTGGATGCTTTTTTGTAAAAACGCTTACTGCTATGGCACCAGCGACACTTTAGGTTGGAGTTTTCTTTTTTTGTGATGCCAACTATATGTTTCTGTGATCTTCAAATTACTGATTGTAGCACGGTGCACATGCCTGACATAATTTGGGGAAAAAATTATACTAAGTAGGTTGTTGCTCTTCTGCTGATGAAATCCTGAAGCACTGAACTCTGCAAGATTATATCTATAAATAACTATTCATTGTGTATATATGTGTATTGTGAATGCTTTTTGTAAAAATGCTTACTGCCATGACACCAGCAACACTTTAGAATTTAGAATTATTGAAACAGATGTTATTGAAAACAATATTGCATGACTCTCAATAGGTTTGATTTTGGGCTAAACAAGGAAGAAATTGATTTTGTGCCTTGTTGTGATCTTTTAAAATCATTATTTGACCCTAAAAGCTTATATGGATGGGAAAACAGTTGGGCTATGATATGATTTTTCTTTCAGTTCCTCCTTTGCTGTGACTATGATTCTTGGACTTTGGTAGACTAGTGCTGCAGCATTGTCTTCTTGACTTTACAGTATTCAGTGTTGAGTACATAGTATCTTATACTTGGGTGCCAGATAACATGTACATGCATTCAGTAATTGAAAGTGTTTCATCGAACTATGTTCACTATTCTATTACTGCTATCTCTAGTTGGCATTAAGCTATCTGATTTGTATGGGATGTAGGGGAAGCAAAGCATCTCACTACAACCTGGATTCCAATTTTGAACTCAGTGGTGCTCCCCTCAAAACATTACATCAAACTTGTGCTGAGGTCAATTCACATCTTTATCAGGTACTAATTATTGTTAAATGCTGACCATCTAGGTTTGTTAAATGCTATCTACTAATTATTGTTACATCCATTTATTATCAGGTTCTTGGAGCAGATGTGCTGAATGCTTATTTGATCAAGTACAGAATCGAGCTTGACCCTTAGCTCGAAGCCCTTGTTGGAAGGTAGAGTATGCTACTGCTCACCAGACTTTTAGTGGAAAATTCTGTAATCATTTATGTGGATTGCATTTACACTCTTCGTTTTTGGCTTTCTGGGATGCAGGCATAGTAGGAAACCTGGCCAAAGTTTATTAATGCTAATAACCAACACCTAGTGTCTCCTGAAGTGTTTGCTAATGCCATTGCATTTTGAGTAGACCTAACTAGTATTTGATAGTGCTTAAGTGTAACAGGATTCCTTTGTTTATATCTGTAGGCCACAGATTTCTGAATGAGCAATAAACAGTTTTGAGAACTTAATGTTCAGAGCTCATTTTAACACCACTTGATGTTCAAAGCAATAAACACTGTAGAGTTGGAAACTGTTAATCTGAGAGATCTGTCTGTTTTACCTAATAGTAGCTGTTTTAGATATATGAACTTGTTAGTGCCATCCTGCTATTTATCCAATTCAGTGTCAAACCATATAATAAGTGATTTGCTTGTACCTGCAGAGAGCTGGTAGAGACCTCAAGACGCTAGCTACAAGATTTTGGAAAGTTGCTGCTACGGCTTGATTTTCGGTGCCTTTGCTGGTACGGCTTGATTTTCTGTTTTAAGTTCTTTGAACAAGTGCCTAGCTGGTACTGCTTGTGTGGCTTTGCTGGTATTGCATTCTGCCCTTCTTTCTAAACATTGTCAACTGCAGACCTTATTGCTTATTCCAATATTCTGTATTGTTGGCACTTCTAAATTTGTACTTTGGTTTATAATGGTTTTGCAGGATCTCAAGAATAGCTACAACTATTATACTCAATGTACTTACTACTTATGTAGTGTTAGGCATCTTTGTTGCTCATGTATTATTAGAAATCTTGTAGGATGTAGTTGCTTTGTAAATAAGTTAGATTTGAAGTTTCTAAAGAATTTAATCGCTGAAATGGATGTAATGGCATAAAGGAACTGCGGTTCCATTTTTTTTTTTTTTGGTTTCTGTAAATTGCTATCAGTGACGCGTGTTGCAAAGGCGCGTCACTGATAAAATCCATATCAGTGACGAGTCTTGTCTGCACGCGTCGCAGCTGAAGGGTCACCAGTGACGCGTCTTGGCTATACACGTCACTGATAAAGGTTATCCGTGACGCGTCTTGACTATACATGTCACTCGTAAAGGTTATCTGTGGCGCGTGTTGGCCGTACGCGTCACAAATAATTGTTATCAGTGACGCGTGCGCACGCGTCACTGATTCACCCTTATCTCTGACGCAAAAACAGTGACGCGTCGTTTATGTGTCACTGATAGCTGTCTAGAAGCGTCACAGATAAGCTTTTTTGGCATAGTATCCTATTCTACAACATGATCTTGTGTTGTAAAAGGAATACATTGTTGTATAACACAATCATCTCGACGACGTCGTCGGTGAGTGCAGGCCGTGGATACAGCCAGCGTGCACGCACTACAAAAAATACCCCCCTATAGTGACGCTTTATTTATATGTTAGACACGTTTTATTTCGTCTCTACATGATTGTAGGCATGTTTTTATAAAGCGTGTTAGAAACATCTTCTCATGGACCGTGTCAGAACTTGTAGAGACGAGTTCTCGAAGCGTGTCAAGGTGATAAAGAGACGTATTGTAGATACGTTGGTTGTATGCCTACGAATATTGATACACTTTTATAGATACATTTATATAACGTGTCTATTTGTGTAGTTACGTTATATAGCAACGCTTCATTATGTGCTAAGAAATTTAAAGACATTCTCATAGATACATTTATATTATGTGTGTACGGTTATTGATACACTTTTATAGATACATTTATATAACGTGTCTATTTGTATACCAATGTTATATAGCAACACTTCATTATGTGCTAAGAAATTTAGAGACATTCTCATAGATACATTTACATTATGTGTGTACTAATGTTGTTACGTTTTCTAATAACGTCATTTAGCGTTTCAAGAAAATATAGAAACAATTTTATACACGTCTATATTTCGTGTCTACTAATATAGAAATGTTATATAGTAACATTTTATAACGTCATCTAAAAAATAAAGATATTTCTATATAATACGCATTTTTATAGGCATATTTATAGTTATACATTCTTACTCACTATAAATAGAGACTTTTACAAATTTGGATAGACATGAATTGCAATGATTAGATAATGAGAAAGTAAAGCATGAAGGTTTTGCATTGAAAAATCCACTGTCTTTACAAAACAATATAATATTTAATAACTCATTAAAGTGCACCCTCAAAGGCAAACGATATTCGCAAAGAAGCAAAGGAAAAGTGGCAATATCATACAAATATCTATATTTTTTTCACTAACATATTAAGTCTATCTTGTTCACTCCGAAACTTTTAGCTTGTCTTTCCATCCACATCAAGTTACATGTTTCCATCAAGCTGCAAAATAAGAGGAGATTGAGTTGACAGACATGAATTCTAATCAAACCAATATAGCAAGAATAAAAGATACCATGGCTGTACTGGCTTGAGTTGAACTCTTAAGTTTTTTAACCTACAATGAGATATGTGTTTAGAGGGATATGTAGTATATTTTTTAAAATACAAAATTGTAAAGAATTTGTCAATATAAGAGAGAACTTACATGTGAACGAGGCCAAGCAACAAGATAGCCAATAGCATCTCCCACAGTTTTGAGAGTAAAGAATGGTCTTGGTAACATCTCATCTCCATTGTTTCCATTGCCATTATTTTCAATGGACTCAACATAAACCCCAACAAATTCTTTTCCAAGCACATTGCCACCAATGCTTCGAGTGCTATCAGTAGTCACTAGCTTTCCTTTGGCCAGGACTTTGTACTGGTTTCTTAGTGAAATAAGATAGACTTCCAGTTGGCTCTACCATTTTGTAAAACATAAATCCATGATCATCAAACTTGTAATAAATTTAGCTTGAAAACAAGGGAAACAAGCACATACCGATCTTGATTGATTACAAGCTGGGGCTTCAATTCTTTGAGACCTCTACAATAGACACAATCAAACCATGTCATTGATCTAGCAAATTCAGCCATACTTTGAAGGGTTACAATAATATAAAATATAGATATACAATATTGGTCATTGTGGTAGCACGTGGAAGAGTTAGACCTTCAGAACCCTTTTCTACTTGACCTTGATTCTCAATATGTGCCACCTGCAGTCGTAGTTGCACTCTCAATTTTGTGGCATGCATGTAACATGGTTTATGTTGCAATAAATTTGGACTTTGAATCAAAATAGATGTACATGACTAGAATAGTTCATAATGTTAGCACATCTCATACAATAGTTCTTATTAATCAGATTATTATTTTCAACTTCATATTAGGAGCTATAGAAAGACTGTAAACCAAGTTTCACATTAAAACCCCCTCCAAAAGAATCATACATACTAGATGGAACTTAGAAAGCAACATATTTTCCTTCAAATGTGCTTATGATGCAAGTACACGAATTAGAAGGGAGCACAACCCTTAGCCACAGGAATATTTGCTTGCTAAGTAATTTCACTTTTAGTCACATGCCTATTTACTTGCTATGACCATTTTTCTTTTGCCTACAGTACGGATAACAACAAAATAATTGTTGCTGCATGTGACCATAAAATAGCAATACATTGGAATATTTATTTGTGCTTTCTTAAGGACAAAGCATCTACTGAGACCATTGTACACTGAATAATAAAGAGTACGATCTGTGGTGCAAATCTGCAAGGTTTTAATTTTCAGGTTTGTCTCTAATTTTTGTGAATTGAAATCTGCAATGTTTTATTTCTTAAGCGCAGATCAGAGAGCAGAGTTTGGCAAGATCTACCATAGGAAAATCACTATTGAAGCTACCTGGACAACCAAAAAGAGCACACCTTAATTTTCTTGCCCCCTAAATATTACTAACATACCTTTGCAACCATTGGCTCACGTGGTAACGCCGCCACAGAACTGTCCTTATTGACTTGACTATAATTCTGGGTTTGTGCTCCCTGCATATTTATAACATTAGAAGTTAGTACATTCAAATGTACTTGCATGGTATATTGTAGCTTAGAAATTAGAAATAAGGGTTGCGCTTCCATCTAATTCCTGTAGCTGCATCTCATAGCTACAATAATTTTGAATAACAAACAAGCAGAGTGAAGAAAGTTCTACTGTTACCTGAACAGATTTTTCTGGAGAGTACACAGTATCATTGTCGATCTCAATACCATTATCGCTACATGCACCATGGGTACCGTCATCACTACGGTCTTGCTCAGTATCTGTATGGCCATCTATTTCAATATCAACAACCTACAGAAATATGAAACGACATACACTTAGTTACAAGATACGAATGAACTCATTCCTGACATAGTCAGGGACCCATGAAGGCTTACTTCATCATGTAGAGCTCTTTCCATTCCTTTTATCAAATCATCATTTGGGTACTTTTGTGACATAAAAGCAAGCCAAAGTTTCATAGCACCAGTCATGCCTTGCATCTTATTGTCCATTGTATTTACTTTGTCATGGTACCTTCTTTCTTCTTTAGTTTCATTAACAAAAGTAATACCTTTAGAAACTTGCACTTGACTCCAGTACTTATCTTCATAGTACCCACATGTTTTCAATTGTTTAGCAACAATCTCACTAAACACCTCATTATAATCATTAGCTGAAAGAGTACCATTGTTCTGCTTTTTTCTTTTTTTCTAATTCCTCAAATGATGCATCCTATTGAAATAAGAATATAGCAATGTCACATAATCATAACAACAATTTCAAATCCAATCCACAAGTAGCAGAAAAATATACCATTACTAGCTTCACTTTGTTGGTGGTGTATGTCCCACTCTTTTTCTTATGAGCGGCATCCCATAATTTTATCCTATGAACCTTTCCTTTCCTTTCATCTTCCTGCACAAATATTAAATTTGAGCATCCAATCATTTTTCTTACATGATCATTGAATTTGAAAGATAACAATAGTTAGAATATATATATCACCATCTCTTTCTTCAGTCTAGCATGGCTTTTCCTCCCTGTTGTGTGTGTATTCTTCTGTTGTTTTGCACATCGAGAGTTTGTTGCACACAATTTCTGTAAATATAGCAAAATTATAAAGAACAAATGTTACATAACTTTCTTTCAAACTTCTTGTAAGTGTAAGATAAAAAGATATCACCTTATGTCTTTCTTCAAACCAATAGGTAACAAGAGGTCTCCACTGATATTGATTAACAGTTTTTGGTCTCCCTTGTATAATTTGTTCTAGAGATCTCTGTTCAGGATTGAAATATTCTTTCTTCAACTTAGATTTGTAGGCTCGCCACCTGTTGTTTAAGTTCTTAAGACCCAATCTCTTGTAAGCTGTAGCGTTTGTCTAGGGAAGACAAATTTTGACTGTACAAAGAAAAAGTAAATAGTTGATGACTGGAACAAACGATAGAATAATTTTCTAGCACTGTATAGATTACATTTACCTCGACGTCCATAATTATATGTTCCTTGTGTCTATTGAATAGAACATGGTCCCATCTATGCCGGAGTAATGGGGCAAATGTTGAGTTTTGTGCTAGATCCCCAAGGTGTTGTCCAAGAACAGAGGCTGACCTTTCATTTGGTACACCATTTTCATCGGTCCCTACAATTACCTTTCCTCCTTTTAGTTTCTCTAAGTCTGCGACTCCAACATCTCCTAAAACTTGTCGTGTCTGTCCATTAGGCCCTACATGTATGCAATTATGTTATTTGACATTGTATTTAGATGTGTCACCAAAGCAAATATCAAACTTACATATTATCTTGATTGGACTTGCACGTCGGTTTGGCATGTGGGCTAGTATATTGTCAACATCTGGAGGACCTTGTAAATTCTCCTCAGTCTCATTGTCTACCAAATCATCATCAGACTCCTGCTGCTCCTGTCCTCCATCTTGTGCTTCAAGGTCCAAGTTTCTTAATCTTCGAGGTCCTCTTGCCATGATTTCTACTGCAAAAGAGCAGTTTTAGTTTTCTGCTCAACAAACAGATAAGATCCAATGCTGATTGTAAAGTACACAGTGCACTCAATCCTAGAGCAAAATAATTACTTGTAGATTAACATTGTAAAATATCATTTGTGCTAAAACACAATGAGAACCATACATACAGAAGAAAAATGGAGAACATGAAGCAATCTGACAAGAAAAGGAAATGGATAAGTGTAAACTTGGTGGCCCCGTTCACTACCGGTGGATGTACCCCATGGAGAGGTATGTAATTACATATTGCAGGGTTATTGTAAATGATTTGTTCAACTAACAACACGTGCTCATGATTTCATTTAGATTTTTTGTTTGGCTTAAAGCTCTTGTGAAGAATAGAGCTCAGCCAGAAGGTTCGATTGCTGAAGGGTACCTCATGGAGGAGTGCATGACATTTTGTTCCAGATTTCTTGATGGAAATACTCGTTTTAACAAACCGGCTAGAAACCCCGAACCTTCAAGCAATATGAAAGATATGCACATGTTTGAGATTGCTGGAAAACCAATTGGAAAGTCTACTACCAGCTTCTTATTCAGGCACATCGATACGTGTTGCGACACCGTGATGAACTTGAAGAATTCTGCAAGTGTGTACTATAATTTCTCTTGACTCTTTTTAAAACTTTTAGTATGTTGAATCGATCACTGTATAACAAATAAGCCATTGTTATAGAGAATTTGTGGATGAGGAGAAAGCAAAATTGGTCCTTCAACTATGACTCAGGCTTCCATCAACAAGTTGATAGACCAACATTTTGCTGACTGGTTCGAACAAAAGGTGTAGTAGAGCTGAAAAAACTTGTTAGGCCAGTGGTCTCATAGAATGAATTGATCTAAGAATTATTTTTTTCATTGCAGGTTATCCTAGGTGATGGACTAGGAATCACTAAAAAGGTCCAAGCATTGGCTGCAAAACCGAGGAGACATGGTGTGAGATACAGCGGCTATATTATTAATGGTTTCAGGTTCCACACACTGAGTCGTGAGGCTACAAGGACGGCACAAAATAGTGGTGTAGTGAACATTGCAGAAGATGGGGTTAATTATTATGGCAGATTAATAGATATAATAGAACTGACATACATTGACTACAAGGTAGTTCTTTTCAAATGCGATTGGTATGATGTCCATCATCGTGCCGGTTTACGAGAAGATGAGTGTGGATTACCACTTGTGAATTTTTCTCGGAAAATACACACTGGGGAAAAACTAGAACATGATCCCTGTATCTTTTCTTCACAAGTGGAGCAAGTCTTTTATGTTGAACACCCAAAAGCTGAAGGATGGAATTCTGCGGTAAGAGTGAAGCCACGAGATACCTTTGACATGGGTGATGATGAACTGCCACCAGATGAACCAAATTAGACTAATTGGCTTTCAGGTACTATATATAGGATTCTTTTTTAGACTACAGTGGACAATTGAGCGCCACTAATTTTAACATACATAAATATAATAACAGTGATTCAATTTGTACTTATCACAAGGCATATTTGTTTCAGGTTACTCTTCTTACGTGGGACGGTGTGTGTTGCTCGATATTGTTGACACAAGTGAAGGATGTGTTCTTGCATGATGGATCGAGGAGCATCTTAGTTACTGTAGCCTGCTAGCATGTGTTTTCTTTGTAGTATGTTCTTCTAAGAAGTTTTGTTTATATTTGGTGGTCTAAGTGAGAAATCAATGTCAGTCACGTGTAATGCTTGAATTATTGAGAAATTGAGGCCAGTAATTTATAGATTGGTCGTAAGATTGAGAAATTGAGTCCAGTTATATGATTCAAAAAGAAGTATGTGTTTTCTTTTGGTTGAATCTTTGATATTTGTGAACTTGTTGAGCGTGAGAAATTTTTGGAAAAATATGGGGAAAACGAAAAAAACATTGGGTGAGCCCTTGGTGTATTCCATCTCATGTACGTCGCTTTGATTGATGCCGCCGTGTTTCACTGGCTCTATTGAGAGAAATCACATACGGCTCAGCCTCGCGAGTCGCATCCCTTGGCCGGGCTCGCTCCCGCCTGTGGCCGTCGCTCGCCCAAGTCACCCATCGCTCATGTGGTCGCTACCTGGGTGCCTGGCCACACGCCCGCGCCGCCTGCTCACGACCTCCGGCCCGTGTGCCGCTGACCATGGTTGTCGGGCCCGTGAGCCATTCCGCGCCGCCGTCCTCGGGCATGTGTGTGGTAGGGCCGTAGGTGAAGCACTGCAGTCACTTTCGCCTTCGCCTCCTCTGTGGTCAGTTTCGTCCTGGGCTGCCGCCTCCGTCTAGCGTCCGGTAGCCAAGGGGCCTGAGCGGATCTAGCTACATGCTTTGCATGGTGGCCCTTTGATTACAACCGGTGACACGCGGTAGCCATCGGACGATAGAGGCAATACGCCCAAGGCTCACCCAATTTTTTTTCCAAAAAAAACATGTGTTTTATTTGGCTTCAATTGCTAGGAGAAAATTATGGAATCAATGAGCGTGAGAACATTTATATTTTTTCAACCAATTTTAGATAATTACTGACGGTAAGCTGATACATGTTATAAAACCATTTTAAATAGCTTGTCTATTTTTTTGTTATCTTGATATATTTTTATCATCGTATCAATTATATGCATATACACAATTTTTACATGGTACAAATGATTTCATACATCTCTAAATCCGTAACATTTTATGACGTTTTTAGTACCGTGTCAATAAGTGTGTTTAAATATATATGGACAATGTTATGACACGCTTTATAACGTGTCTAGAAGCTAATGATGATTAAAAGCATGTCTAACACCGTGTTATTTTGATACATTTCCAATATCGTCTCAAGAAGTGTTTCTAGATATACTAGGTAAATGCCAACGGGTAAAAATAATACAATGATACATTGGATGTACTCAATTTCTTCTATAATTCTCCTAGTAAGCCAATACCTGGATCCAAAAATAATGTCATATCCTTTGAGAGTGCGCCCGATGCGGAGGTGGCCAGCAAGTTCAAGGCGGCATTTGGGAGGAACCTGACGGAGACGAAGAAGCAGGTAATGCAGATCGTGTTGAATGGAGAGTTCGACCTGTCGGCCATGGATTTGGACTTGACTGGGTTGGAGGATGAGTTGGCGCACACCGAGAGTGCGGTTTTGGCTAGCTCCGGTAGCTCCATTTGCAGTGATGTAATCCTTCATTGGTTTTCAGAGGGGTTGGTGTGAGTTTTGGGATTTGGTAACCTTAGTTACTGGCCCTGCCTTTATTGTATTTGTTTAAAACTCCAGTCTTCTTAATACATTACATACCTACGGCATGTTAATGAAAAAAAAATGTCATATCCTTTGGCCATTGTGTGCAAAGTCAGATGAATTACCAATACCAACTCATGTGCAGAACAATATCTATCCACTCCATTGCCTATTTGATCTTGTGAATTAAAACCAATATCTAAAAATCACACTCCATTTTATTTTTAGATTACTTTTTATTCCTTTGTGTTCCTAGTACAAGAAGTAAGGACATGCCATTTCTCCGGCTCTGTACTAAACAAAGATGATCAAATGTTTCAGATGAACAAGTACAAAGAATGCAGATGGACTGCTCTTCTATGCCAATGCTGCTGAGATGTGGAAGACTCGTGTCTATGGACTGTGATGCACGGAGATAGTACATTGGTTGTTTCCAATGAAACTGCATGTCAGTACATAGCAGCAGCTGACAGTCTCTAAGCCATTATTATCGGAGTCACTTAAGCTCTGGTATATTCTTGGATGAGGAGATGCAGCTTGAATAATATAGATAGTTTTGGATACATGATGGTACTCTTTCGTTCATACAAAGGCGTCTTTGACCCCAAAATTAGTTGCAGCTGTTATTCCGATTATTGTCATCATTTGACCCTCTGCTGCCCTCAGATGAGATGAGCTACATCCTGGACAATAGATCACGAGGAACACGGGAATGTCAAGAAAAACTATATTCAGATAATCAGATAAGGCTAGTAGTTAGTGAATCTAAGGAGATGTCATCGATGGCTGGGAAACACTAATACACTATGATATGAGGTTTAGAAACTTTCAGGACCTCATACATAAACACAATATATGAACATTGATTTACTAAACTATGAATATATATATTCCTAGCTGTAGAAAATAAGTAACATACCAAATGCCCTGAGATCTCATGCAATGCTCGTCAGGAGGTAGAGTCAGCCATTATACTGACATTGTGGCCATATCATGGAAATACTCAGCAACTGTAATTCTTGAAGGGGAAAGATACACTATGACTGTTAATTAATAGAAACCCTGTGCTGAACAGCAACAAGCAGAGATACAACTGACAGACTGAAACAGATACAAATTTGTAAACTATTGGTTTATGATTCGAATAAAATCCATTTAAAAGGGCCTAAAAATCCTCTCAGTTTAGCTAAAATCACCGAACCACAGATTTCCACCTATAAAGGCAAAAAATCATATCAGTAGTTGCAGACATCCTATAAAGGCAGACCAGGGTGAACTATGATTTCAAGGCAAAATATAGTGCCTCTAACTAACAGGGTCCTTGTGTTTCCTTTTCATCCAGATCACTGCTATTTAAAAGGGGAAATAGAGAACTATAAATATCAATCCATTATCTCAATATTAATCTTTCGGTCATTCTATACTCCAAAAAGCAGAAAACTACATAGTCTATGTTTAGTTATTTCAAGAAATTTGTAATTGTTTTTACAAGTGAAACCAAATACCAAGGTCCTCAGTAGGGTCAAGTAGCATTATATATTCATAAAGTCTCATTTGTAGACAGTGTGGTTGGTTGTTGGCTGCAGATAATCCATCCAGTGGATCGCCCTAGTTAGTAAAATCAGACAGGTTAAGGAAAAAATAATCTCTTCTTTATTTGCTGAAATCACTGTGAATCATACATGGTACCCTTTAGCTAACAGTAGACCAACTGCAACGTATAGAGGTTCATGCACAATGTAACTGAAATACAGTTAATGTTAACTTAGTCGTACATCTTAAACAAAAAGAAAAAGAGTACTACCATGACTCTGGCAGCTATCTTAAACAACGAGAAAATGCAACGGAAAATAAAAAATGAGAACTCACATTGTTGCACCTGAGTGCATAGGTGAAGCTTTTGTTGCTCCTTTCTTCGTGGTCATACTTATAGCTTGGATTAATAGTAAGACTGAAAATAGCAGGTCAAAATTTGCCGAGTCCTTAGTTCATGTACTTTGTTGTTTGCTCCCTCCTACACATGCCAGTCTATGGAACAGAACTAATCCACTACTCTGCTTGTTGGCTCGAAATGCCCATACAGTTTTCAGTTTTCACCTCATATTACATTTTACCGGTTCAAGATATAAATCGACTGTCTTTCATCCACATTGGATATAATATGACTATGCTAAGCTAAAGACAGGGAAGAATAGAAATTGTGATAATATTCCTGTGAAAGAGGTGTGATGCCCTATAGCTTCGTATTGATAAATTGGTCAGAAAAGACTTTGTCATCAGTCATACATAAAGAACAATTCAAGGGATATGGGAAGCTGCAATATGCCTACTCTTTGGCCAGCCATCACGGTTTCCCTTGTACTAAACTAATCCATTCACAAAAAAACACAACATCATTTGAGCAGAGACCATAGATACAGTATACACTGGTTTTAGCCTAATGTGTAATCATAGATACAGAAAATAGATTGACAACAGCTACATCAAAATAGAAAGAAGATTGCGAGTGCAGTGCAATTTTTAATTTTCCCATGTGTTATCATCTCTACAACTAAAAAATGAGATTTGAAACCTAGCTAGTTACTTACCCATACACACTGAAGTTACCTTTGAAAGCTTGTTGCAGCACACAGCAAAGTCAGATATTGTTGAAGGAGATCGACTCACCTGCACTGGCCAGATATAAATTCCATTTCTGGAAAGGAAAATAATCACCTTCAACATAAGCTATATGCTGATAAGTTGGCCAACTAATAAAACACTGAAAGTCTGAAACTAAATGTCTTTTTTATTTCTGGTTTTCTAAACTAAAACACCATATCTCAGATATTTTATTTCTGGATTTGCGGTTCCAGAAAAATGCTCCTACAAGAAACTTTAATTCATTTGCTTCCTTGTAGCCAATATATATCTAAAGGATAGGAATATGACACAAATATAACTGGGCTACCCAATATCATTTATGGAGCTAGGAGAACTGTAGCAATTTTCGGGTTATAATTGACAACACAAGAATATATATATTTTTTAAAAATACATCTGAAATTGTTCACGCAAATGCAATTTCTACTTAAAAGTTCTCAGCAGATCAGCCTACATAAATGTTTGCAAACGATACTACAATGCAGTGTAAGAGTCAACATTGCCACCTAGGCCATATTAGTTCCCTGAACTTTTCACACAAGATTTCCCAAAGGCCAAAGCAATCTCATCAGCTCATCGCATATTTTTTTGACACCTTAGTCAGCTTATTGAAGAACATGACAGTGTGTACTACTTATGCTGAGTGAATGATGCAGCAACAGTTTAAACTACACCATTTTCTAGTTCAGTTTAGTAGTCATTATTCAGTAATCAGTGTGGTTGTGATAACTCAGCATACCAGAGTTTTGCTGGTTTGTATCTACTTCCGCTCATCCTCTTCCGTCACCTTCTCTTCTGGGCAATTGCACATTCATGGACCGGTTGCTGTTAGCTTCGTGGCCGGCACCCTGTGACCATCCCCAACAGCGCATACTCGATTTGATCCCCTCGGCTTGCCTTGCCTTCCACCGGAATCACAGCTCTTGTTGTTGGAGGCTCCGATGGAGGAGCCGCAACCCTCTCAAACCTCCAACGTTGAGCTCGCCGAAGACCTTCCTCCTCTGGTCATCCACCTGACATACTGCCACGGGAGAGGTTGGAGAACGGACTGTGGAGCCACAGATCGAAGGAGGGCGGCACGGCACAGATCGAGAGGGACAAACACACATCATAGGATGGGGAGGAGGACCTGGGCATCCCGTTCACGGACTGGTGGAGTCCTCGTCCACCTTGACGCCCTATTGGTGGCGTCCTCGTCTGCTTGATGTCCATCTCCATCCTCCACCTTGCCCGTTGCGCGTTCGGTGAGACGGGGAGGTTGAGGTCGGCGGCCTGAGTCAGGGCGACGGCTTGGTGGTGGTGTGTTGGACACGGGGTCCTCCTTGGCTTCGACCTGGTACTGGTAGGCGCCGCTGCTCCCACTCGTGGCATGCCCTACGGCGTGGGCGCCCATGGCACCCGCCGACGGCCAAGTGGGAGGAGGGAAGGCGGCATCGTCCATCGCACGGATCGAATCGGGCGGAGCAACCGTGGACCTCCAGGCGGCTCACCCTAGAAACGGCGGGCCGCACGCGTCGTCGACGCAGGGGCGGCGTGCCATTGTCCGCCGCGTGCCCCCGCGGCAGCTGCGCACGGGTCGAATGGGAAGTAGCTGCAGTGGGTTGGGCATTGTCGTGGCCTCGGGGGCAAGCTGGGCGTCCTGCGGAGGTGGTTCGCCGACGGGCTGCGGAGCTGAGGTCGTGCACGGGGGAGATTTACGGAGTGGACAAGGGGTGGTTACGAGAGGGCGGAATTTTTATTTTTCTTTTTTACGGGAGACGGGGGAGCGGGGTTACGGAGCGGGATTACGGAGGGGGGTCATTTGTTTAGCAGTGACGATGACTTTTGATTCCTTTTAGTGGTAAGATATGGACAGTGTTATGACACGCTTTATAACGTGCCTAGATGCTATTGACGATTAAAAGTGTGTCTATTTCGGCTGGAGTTGGACACATCGTGCTTGAAACTGATGCCCTTGCAGTGATACAATCTATAAACTCAGATGACTATGCTTTCAGTGATGTTTTCATTTTGGTTGATGAGCTTCGAAGTCTCTTAACTGGGAGTTTCTTAACGTGGAGAATTCAACAGCGTCCTCGCTCTTGTAATAGGGTAGCACATGAGTTGGCTAAACTTGGTAGATCTTGTGATCCGGATGATGAACCTTTGTTGAGTCACATCCCGGAAAACATTCAGGTTGTAATTCTTGATGATTGACTTTGTTAAAGAAATGGAAAGTATCTTTCCCTTCAACAAAAAAAAAAAACACCGTGTCATTTTGATACATTTCCAAAATCGTCTCAAAAAGTGTCTTTACATGACTTTTGATAGGAAAAGCGTTTCAAATGTCGCATCATGCTGACACGCTTTTCAAAGTCGTGCTTAAAACCGTCGTTACGAGCCCATGTAGAGACGCTTTCAACCAGCGTCACAAAGAGAAAGAAAACGTGCCTAGAGGGGGGTGTTTCTTGTAGTGACGTCTATGCTATCCCACGCAAAGAAGAGCCCTTTGAGGCGCATGAACACCTGGCACGCGGCATGGCTCCGCACCCCGGCCTGCCGCGGCTCCATCTCCGGCGCCGTCACCGCGGGCGCGCCGAGCAGCGACACCACGTGTGTGAGCGAGCCCTGGAGGCCCACCTCCGCCGCCACGTACCTCCCGTCCAACACCCTGCCGCCGACCTCAGCGCCGCCAGGAACTCCTCCTTGGTGCCCGGCAGCCGCGCGCCGCCGGCGAGCACCCTGAGGAGGAACCCCAGGTGGTAGAGCCCGCCGTACGCCACCCACGTCACGCCGGCGGACACCACGCCGGCGCGTTCCAGCGCGCGCGCGAACTCCCCCACGCTCAGGGTCATGTCGCCGGAGCCGGAGACGGAGTTGTGGAGGCAGACCTGCCACACGGCTGGCGCGGCGGCGGCGGCGCCCGGCGGCGGGGGGCGCAGGACGGGGAGCTTCCCGTCGGCGTCGCACAGCGTGATGCCGAGCTTGGAGCAGGGCGCAGGACGGGGGGCTCCAGGTCGAGGTTCGCGGCGGTTATCGGCCGGACGTCGTACACCACGTCCTCCCTCCAGGTCGAGGTTCGCCGTCGTTGTGCCGTGCTGCGGCGGGACATGGTTTGGACGTCGGAGGAGGAGGGTTAGGATGAGGGAGGGTGCGGCAGGGCAGATTGATCGAGTTCGGCGACGGCCGTGAGGATATTACCGGGAAAAGTTGCTTCGTGTCGTCGTGCTTTTGAGATCAAATGAGGAGTCCACGCGCTGAGGTTCGATGAAGGGAGAGTCTAGCGCAAAAATATAAGTTGCTACTTTTTTCCAACAATATATTCACAATGTATATATATAGGAATTACAGAGAAGATTTGCCTAATCCGCAGACAGCAGGGACTGCAATTTCCATAAATCTACTCATCAAAAAAAAAAAAAATCCTTACGCATTGCGTCACAATTTTTCCTCGCCCACACTGCCACACTGAGCAACACAGATCAAACACAACAATATGTACCTCTATTGTAATCCTTGTACAAACCCAAACCGTATAGGTCACTTTGCTTTGCCTTTGAATTCTCTTGACATTTACCATACTATAACAGAATATGGCATAGGTCGACCTCCTTTGCCAGCAGTTGCCACCATCGATAGACTATAGAGGTCAATTGCTCCTCTTTGTTGTTGCTCCAGTCCTTTCTCTCTTCCTATACCCATAACTACCCACATAGGGAACCAGCCCCTGAATAGATTTTAATGTTAGTTTTTGTTTTATCTAGGATTTAGTTTTCGGGTGGCATCAATAAGGTGATGGTGGTGATATCACATTGAAATCAGGTTTATTTCTCTAGCCTCTCCTTACCTTACCGATGTCTGATGATCTATTGCAATGGCGATTAGGTCAATGTGAGTATAGTTTGTCGATATGTTGGCTCTCTTCGGGTCTTGGTAGCTAGTGTTTGTTGGGGAAGTGTTTAGTTGATCTTCGATGTGGTGATTTTGACCTCTTCTTTGTATCTATTCTACAATAAGATTTGATTCCTCCAACACTTTTCTGGTGGTGAAAGATTGTAATCCTATGTTCTTTAGGAATTCTCTAGCTGATATTCTTTCAAAGAGTCATAGATTCATTGTCAACATCGATGTATTATGTTCTTCAAAGCCTTATATATAGACTAGTAAACATGCACGTGCGACACGCACGTGCCAACTCCAGATGACAAAACATCATAGCTATTATTGCTATGCCTACCGAAGCCCGGTGCAATCGTCGTGCTGCCACTGCACCCCAAGGTGTGGCGAGTCATTGGGTTGTAAAAAATGTGGAAAACATAGTTTCTGAAAAAGCCAGTGAGATACATTTTTTTTGAGAATTACACGGTACAACGCAGACGCCCACAACACGCACGCACACTCACTCCTATAAACACACGTACGCAAACTACCCCTATGAGCACCGTCGAAGGACAATAAATCATCAAATTAGAGGATGATGGAAACAGATGTCAAAGGTTGCTTTACTTTCACTATCAATTCCTTTTCTGCTCATCATCGTAGTACAAACACAAAAGATATTTTTCTTTATTAGAACGAAGAAGGATAGATATTATGCATGGCAAATTGGACAATCGTTTCTTCTTCCTTTTTTTTTTGTCTCAATCAATCATTTTTATCATGATTTACGTTCATTTGAAGTAAATTTTAGTAATCACTTTCTCTCGCAAAATTCAGAAAAATATGAGCTTAGATGGATCTAGATCAGATTGTTGCAAGATCTGACGAGCAAAGACACAACTTAATAACCGGGAAGAGTGAAATTGAGGGCAAAAGGATTACCTTTTTTGGATCTGCTCGTCCGTGTGATTTCAACGGTCAAGGTCATTGCTAGCGCCGCATCTCTTCCTCTCGGTCTTCACACTGTAGGATCCTATAATAGAAAATTTCACATCATTATTTGTAGACCAATGTCTACGTACCAAATATCCAATCAGTAATTTTTTATAAAGATAGCCATCACTAAAGTAATTTTTTTATAAAGATAGCCAACAAACATATTCAAATAATTTGTGACAATTCGCTTAAAAGTTCTGAATACTTTGATTTTTAAGTAAAAGATTAATTACTTGAGAAAAAATATACAGATGTAATCTTATGAAAATAACTAATTACTTGTGTCATAACTGAAGCTAAATAGTCCTTGACGAACAAGAGGAAACTAACTTAATTGCTTTCAGTCCTTTGAAACAAAACACAGATGCATCTACGTTGTGCAACGTTGATGAGTAGAGACAGGGTGAGAACCGCGACGTTGCTTGGCATCCCGGCTTCACGTGTAGTGATCTGCTGCGTTGACGCGCGCGTCTTCGTCCTCCGTGCTTCACGAAGGTGCCAGCATGCTAAATATACAGAGCATCGGTGCGTACGACATGCATGCGGCACACTCCAGGAACGTCGTCGATCTAATAGTCACCGATGGGACTTTCTAGCGTTGAAGGATGCACGAAGAGGTACTCCTTGATGACGAACGTGTCGATGCACGATCGGCGACATCTCCTTCCATGTTGGCGCCGATGGACTTGGCAGCGTGGCGCATCGATCCGATACGTACGGTGTCTCCTCGACATGGTAGGGCACCCCATCCCATGCATGTGGATGGGTCTCCGATCCTTCTTTGCAGCTGTTGCAGCCACATCGCAATAGCTAGCTGCCGCGCCTGGAGCCGTCTTCCGATCCATCCATGCCCTTCGGCCGATGAGGTGGCGACGTAGTCGGTTCAGCTTGCTTGACACGGCGCCTGTGGCAACGGCTGCACTCCAGCAACGCATACACACCTGACCGGCGGCGCGTACCTGGGTACGTCTCTGCCCTACGCATCTGTCTGTCCTCTCTTTCCTTCCGTGTCTGGCCATATATCCAGTATCCACCGTGTAGTAGCCGACATGCACGCGTCTGTTGCGATTGGTACTAGCGGCGGCGGCGTGTCTTAACGACGTACGGCGGATGAGACATCCTTTTATATAGGCCAGGACCCGGGCTTAGGGTAGCCACGAGCGGGTACAATTTCGTTTCGGTGAAAAAAGAAATAGAACGGCGATGGAATTGAACACTAAAAGCACAAACAAATCTTACATCTTACTGAGCAAATCATGCCACAGAGGGGTCTTAGACAAGGTGATCCGATTTCTCCATACCTATTCATACTGTGTGCTGAAGGCTTATCTGCTTTACTACAGAAGGCGGAGGATACAGGGAAAATTGAAGGCTTTCGAATATGTAGACAAGCTCCACGAGTCAATCATCTTTTCTTTGCTGATGATTCCCTTATCCTTATGGGGGCCAATGAGGAGGAAGCTAAAGTGTTGAACCATATCCTTGATACATATGAAAAGGCTTCAGGCCAAATGATTAATAAAGAAAAGTCCTCCATCCTGTTCAGTCCCAATACTCGTGCAATATCAGGAGACGGTGGGCTCAGACTTGGCATCATGCAAGAAGCTATAACAGAGAAGTACCTGGGACTTCCTATTGCTATTGGAAGATCACGGAAAAAGCTTTTGAGTCCATTAAGCAAAAGGTCTGGGCAAGAATACAAGGATGGCAGGAAAAGCTATTATCCAAAGCTGGTAAGGAGATTCTAGTTAAGGCTGTAGCACAAGCGATCCCAACCTATGCTATGTCATGCTTTGATTTGACAAAGGGCTTCTGTGATGAGTTGAGTGCTATGATTGGGCGGTACTGGTGGAGTCAGCAAAATAAAACTAATAAAATTCATTGGGTCAACTGGGAACAAATGACAGTGTCCAAGAAGAAAGGGGGCCTGGGCTTCCGTGACCTCCATTTGTTTAATATGGCGATGTTGGCTCGACAAGCCTGGCGCCTATTGACTGAACCAAACACTTTATGCGGGCTGGTCCTTAAGGCAAGGTATTTCCCAAACTCTAAAATTCTGAACTGTAAACCTCGAGCTGGCATCTCATACACTTGGAGAAGTATTTTAAAAGGAGTTGAGCTACTAAATGAAGGCATTATATGGCGTATTGGTAATGGGTCTACAATCAACATATGGGAAGATCCCTGGATTCCTAACAGAATATCCAGAAGGCCGGTAACTCCTCGTGGAGCTTCTATTCTTACAAAAGTATCTGAATTAATTGATCCAATATCTGGGGAGTGGGACGAGCAACTGGTCTGTGATCTATTTTGGAGTCAAGATGCTGAGTTAATCCTTGGGATTCCAATAAATGAGATTGAAAATGATTGGCCAGCTTGGCACTATGATGCTAAAGGTGTTTTTTCAGTCAAATCTGCATATAAGTTGGCTGTTCAAAGACGTGACTACTTGCTGGGAAGGGATTCATCTACTTCTTCTTCGGATTTCACAACTACTCAAGGTTTTCAATGGTCCAAAATCTGGCAACCAAAAACTCCTAACAAAATGAAAATGTTTTTGTGGCGTTTTGCCCATAATAGCTTGCCAGTTAGAAGAAATATTGCTAGAAGAGGTATGAAGATAGACACTACATGTCCTGTGTGCTACAGATTTGATGAAGATTGTGGTCACCTGTTTTTCAAGTGTAAAAGGGTGAGGGAGTGCTGGAGGGCTATGGATTTAGAGCAAATAAGAATTGGCCTGGAAGAATGTCAATCAGGGAAAGAAGTGTTGGAGAAAATATGGACTCTTGAAATAAAGTTGCAATCCAGGATATATGTGTTACTATGGAGATGGTGGTCAGCCCGCAATAAGGCTAATATAGGTGAGAAAATGCCTAGTAGTGCTGACATCTGTAGCTCGACTGAATATTTTTTGAAGGAATTTGATAAGCTGAATGTTTCAAATAAAGAGAATAACAGGGAAAAGAAGCAGTCCTGGAAAGCACCACCAACTGATTACTACAAGATTAATTGCGATGCTTCTTTCTGTCCTAAATATAAAAGAGGAGGGTGGGGTTTCATAGTTCGTGATTGTAGAGGGAATTTCTTAGAGGGAGCTGCTGGTAATCTCAAAAGAGTATCCGACCCTTTACATGGTGAAGCCTTGGCAGCTCTCTGGAGTCTACGGCGTGCATCTGAACTGGGTATGGCGAAAGTCATCTTGGAGACTGATGCAACACTGCTGGCAGCGGCTCTTCAATCCAGTGAAATGGACCGGCATCCCCTTGGTGCTCTGTTTATGAAGATTCGGGAGCTCATGTACTAGAAGTTGTAATAGGGTGGCTGACTGTTTAGCAGCTTATGGTGCTGTATCTATTACCTGATTCTCAGGAGTTCATAAGTCATACTCCGAACTTTGTAGAACATTTGGTCTCCATGGACAAGCTTGGAGCCATTTGCTAATGTTAATGGATTGTTGGATTTTCAAAAAAAAAAAAAAAAAAAAAAATCTTACATCTTACTGGGTGACCGACATGCTAGGAGTCAAGGATATCTAATATCCCTTAGATCAAGATCTTAAGTTATATCCAACGGCTAAAACACAGGGTGGGTAGGAATTCTCAGATAACGTGTATTTATCAATTCCTTCGCTCTTTTATAAGCACAAACAAATCTTACATTTTACTGGGTGACCCACATGCTAGGAGTCAAGGATATCTAATATCCCTTAGATCAAGATCTTAAGTTATATCCAACGGCTAAAACACAGGGTGGGTAGGAATTCTCAGATAACGTGTATTTATCAATTCCTTCGCTCTTTTATAGTACTAGTCAATAGGCACGTGTGACACGCACGTGCTTAAGATTTTTGATAGCTGACTTCATAAATTATTTTAGAAAGCTTGAATGTAATTAAAAAAAGCAATTTAAATAATCTAATATTAAGAAACGTTGTAAGATACTTATTCTTCTTCGAGAAACATGTATTCTTGCTCGATAGGGTTCACAATAGTTTTTGAGTGATCATTCAAACAAAAACGAATTACCTTGGTGAATAGAGGTTAGATATTTACCTAAACATAAATTAGACAAGATATGTTCTTGCACATGTAATCTTGTATTGTATTTTTACTGTCACATAGTAACAAATAAGAAGACATTACTTTGACATACTGGGCAATCACACTTTAACATTATATATAAAAAGTGGTTATAACATACTTAGGTTTAGAATACTACAAAATTTCAATGAAGACATAACTTATCTACACAAACAATGTAAAAATCTAAACTTTACTCACATGTGGGATTGGAATCCTTGTGTTCCTGGGTTTTTCCTGATAAGGTGCAGAACAAAAGCAGCCTCCTAAGAATACTGGTTACTGCCTCGGCCTTCATACGAGGCCAACAATTATGCTAATATTCATCACTTATAGCTCAAGTTGTCTCCTTATCATCATGCAATGTAGCATATTTCTCCTTAGCACATTGTTGTCGATGTTGACTCTATTCCAAATTTTTAGTGTTAAAGTTACTCTTCTCTAAAATTATATTATTAATAAAATATAATTATAAAGTATTGATATGTTATTTACATGATACAAAAAACGTCCCATTATAATGTAAATTTAAAAATTAAACTACTTACTGCCACACGTATATGAGAAAAATCCTAATTCGCCGGCAACCTTAGCTGAAGATTTGGGAGAAGATGAGAGTTCATGTCATTTGGCTGAAGCCAAAGAATGAATTAGCGATACATTTCCTCCTTTTTATCTAAAAAAGTGGTACATTTTCAGGAAACAGTAAACAATCTTGAACCCAACGGATCAGGAACCATGACGTGAACCCAAGAGCTGAGACATGTTCTGCTATTCCTCTTTTTGTAACACATGATGCACACATAGAACGGTTATCAACTTCCAATTTAAACTGGGGAACCACATTTAAGAAGCAAATGAGATCATGATGCATATACGTGGTTGCACATACTATGTACGTACGTACCTTAGCTTCGGACTTTCGGTGCCTCAAATTAAAGCCTGCAACGAGAAGACTGAAATGTATCATCATTATTTGGACAAACCCTATCTACGTGGGATTGGAGTGTAGAAAATAAACCATGTTTTTCATCTTAATAATCCCTTCCAAAACATATGGATTGAAGAGGATTGCCATCGCCATGTTTATAAACAAAACCTATCTGCGTGGATTGAAGCCCATCGACGATCAAACAAGCAAGAACATAGTCACGACATCCATCCTCCTCAGCACCGCTACTCCGCCGTCCACAAGCTGGCCCCCGGCGTCGAGCCGCGGCCGGGTACACTGCTGCTTTGCATTGCGCGAGCAACAGCTGCCTGGTCTTCAAGATCGCGCGCAGGCCGGTAGCGCGGCCTACATCTCGTGCCGCCTCTCACCACATCGTGCTGTTGTGTCGAGTGAAAACGTACGATGACTCGGTTAGGCGACGACGACGATGGGTCCGTGTAGAGTCGGGAGCCGGAGACAGACGACGACGACGACGGTGACCAACGGTCAATGGTGGCCGTGGCCAGGCACCGATCAGTAGCGGTGCCGGGCCAGGGGAGCGCGCCGATGAAGATCTTGTACGTGCCCTATATGGTGCCCGGTGCTGCGTCAATCAACACCGCGATCTTCAGTTGTGGTAGCTAATAAATAGCTAATTCATCATCGAACCTGTAGTCCTGCCATGCGTACGCATGCAATCGAGATATACTACAAATCAAATTCCCTTTTTTAGTACAGGAGAAGAGTCCAGCATGTAAAAATCCAACATTTTTTTTAAGTAATAGGAGAGGAGTCTTCCTCTTTTTCTATAGGCCGTCGGCAGCAAGGGTTACCTACATCTATACGTGAGGGGTATTGGCCAGGCCCATAGTGCACGTATAGCGGGTAGAATTTTGGGTGAAAATAAAACATCATTGGCCAGGGAATTGAACTGAAAAAAACGCAAACAAATCTTACATCTTTCGGGGTAGCCCACTTGTTAGAAAGTACGCATGTCTAATATCCCTTACATCAAGATCTTAAGTTAGATCCGACGGCTAAAACATAGGGTGGGTATGAAATCTCAGGTAACACCTATTATTCAATTTCTTCGCTCTTTTATAGTATAGAATAGATAGATATTGTTCAATTTCTTCGCTCTTTTATAGTATAGTAGAGATGCACGTGCGACACGTACGTGTTTTTTAAATAGCTTTTAGTGCACGTATTTTTGAAATATACTTTAGATTAGATCAAAATTGTACTGATATTTTTCCGATCATTTTTAAATATACGTACGGACACTAAAGTGGATACTATATGCGGAGGTCGCATACTTATGCCCTATTTTGTCAATACATGCTCATAAATGGTCGACTTGAATCAAGAATAAAATAATTTTAGAATATTCTATATCATAGCTCCAGAATTTCTCTGTATACAATGTTTTTTGTCCTCCTTCCAGTGGTGTCAATAGCTTTGTTTGTTTTTGCCAACACCCACGTACTTTTGCGTGAAACTCCCTGTGACAACGCAACATAGAACTGACCATGAGAGAATACTGGTTTGGGTAGGTAAATACCTACATTTGGTATGGTTTGACCTTGGGCTTTATTTATTGTCATTGCGAAACTCAACCTGATTGGAAATTGCTTCCGCTTAAATTTTAAGGGCAATGTAAGGTCCTCAGATGGAGACATAGGAATCCTTGGTATGAATACTCTAGTTCCTGCATGCTGCCCATCAACAATTTCAGCGTCGATTGAGTTGTTTTGAAATTCTCTGATGATTAGCCTTGTCCCATTGCAAAGTCCGTTGTGAGGATCTAGGTTACGTAGCAAGATAACCGGGCAATTTTTTTTTTTACCTTGAGCTCATGAGGAGGCAATCCATTTGGTGTAATAGTATTAAGGAAATCAATAGGGTAATTATTTGTTGAATCATCATCGACTGAATCAAAACTATAGTATACCTTCTCATCTCCTGGAAACTTTTCAATCATCAATTTGTTCACTGCATCGACGTGCTCGTTCCTCGTAGAAAGAACCGCCCGCTCGCGCATATAATCTGCAGAGTTGCAATTTTCTCGTAGATTTGGAAACACCCTATCAATAAGAATGTTAATGGAAGCATCTTCTCCATCATTGCATGTAATTAGAATATCATCAGGTAGTTGCACATAATCGTCACCAAATGTTTCTTCCGTGCCGTTTCCAATTCTTAATAGGTATTCTGAGAACCATGTGTCATTTTGAGCCCGCATATTCTGGGTAAGCCGAATCCTCTGTACACTATTCCATATATATGATCTCAGCAAAGTAGCATCTGTGACTTGGGCTCTTGTTCCTCGTGTCACTACAGGAAGAACCTGTCTGAAGTCACATCCAAACAACATGACCTTACCACCAAAAGGTTCATTGCAGCCCATTATATCTTTCAATGTTCTATCAAGTGTTTCTACCGCTTGTCTCTTTGTCATAGCAACTTCATCCCATATTATCAGAGCAGCCGTGCGAAGCAACAAAGCAGTTCCACTCTGTTTTGTAAAGGTACACAAGGTTTTAGCATCTATCTTTATAGGAATCTTGAATCGTGAGTGGGCAGTGCGACCACTGGGCAAAATAGATGCTGCTATACCAGATGTTGCGGTAGCAATTGCAACAAGATTCATTGATCTCACTTTAGCTAACAAAGCCTTATATAGATATGTCTTTCCGGTCCCTCCAGGACCATCAACAAAGAATACACGGCTTTGTTTGTTCAGCACATGATCTAGTATCTCATCAAAAGCAGCTCGTTGCTTCACATTTGGTGTATCAATAATCTTCAGATGATCTATGTCAAACCCAATTTTTAGTTCCTCTGTCAGCTCTCTATAATAGTCCCTTGATAAATCATCTATAAATTTCAAAGAAAAATAATGCATATGTTTTTGATATGTGTATAAAATGGAAAATGGACAAAGTAACATGAACATGAAGCAATAATAGTAGAAGGTATATAATATCACTAAGTCAAGTCAACTATCTCACCTGATCCTTCCATTTTTGGAAGGCCATAGCTTTTAATATCTTTTCCCATGGAAGCAAGATGATTCGAGATGTCTCTAAGCACCATTTGCTCAACCAAGTTAGAGTTCCCATGGGACCGACGGTAGTCCTCGGCCATTGACTCAAAATGCTTATCCCAGAGGCTACGAACATTGACGCACTCACAAAAGACCAAAATAGTTGCAAATAATCTCCTAAGAGCACAGGCATTTGGAATCCTGTAGATTCAGTCAAGCATGCATCTAATGTCTCATCGCTCTCCACAAAGCCCATGGCCTCACAAGCCTGTCTAAACGTAGGATATGTAGTACCATGCCAAGTTCTGAGATCCTCAAATGAGGTTGCACCCCTCACATGGTTTAATAACACCCGTAGGTAGTATCTTTCACCTTCAGCAGGGTGCGCATACACGAGCCTGCCAATCTGTGTGCTTCTTTTTCTAGGCTCCCAGCGTTTATGAGATTTCTTCGAAATGAAGTATTCTGGGAACTCCCTATATAAGTATTTCTGAGCTGCAGGATTTTCCATGTTTGTCCTAAAATACTCTGTAAGCATGGACCTCTTTGCCCTTTCACTTTGGACAACCTTATTTAGATCGTCCCTAGATTTGTATGAGACCATATGCATACCTGGTAGGTGCACTTGCATTTGCAGTACAGGTGGTGACATAGAATACAAAGGAAAGCCATGTAACCTGTACATCGCCTCTATAGCGGTTATACATCTTGCATTCCTGTACTGCTTAATCTCATCAATTTGTTGTGCATCACTATTTGTTGGATCAACACTGACAGATACACAATCATGTCCTTTAAATATGTACTTATACAAGTACTTAACAGACTTAATACTGCAGCAAGCCTCAACATTAATATGGCAGTTATACTTCATCAGGAGCATTGGATTATATGGAACAACCCACCTGTTATCTAATTTTGCGCCCCTTACTTTCACACTCTGTCCATCATCCCTTCTCCTATAAATCGCATAGGAGTCCTTTCCTTGTTGTGTGTTTCACCAAATTGACGAGGAAATTGAAAACGACATTTTCCATCTTCCATGCAAGGGCAGTTTCGATTCAATGTACCACAAGGACCATGCATCATATGCTTGCAAACCAACCTATGCAACACGGGGTATTTCATTGGGTTAGGTAGCTCTGCTGATATCTGGCTCCATAAGGAAGTGTTCATGTGGTAGGCCTCTCTTCTGAAACTCAGTCACATGACAATATGCCGCGACCTTGCCAAGGACTCCTTTTTTAATCAAATCATGATGCAGGTTTAATAATTTGGCCCTATACACTCTCGTTACCACATCGGGACGATCTTGAGGGGTCTGCCCAGGCAATAACTCTGCAATTATTTCATCCCAATAAGGGTTGCATGTCATTGTTATAAAAAAATCCGGCTTACCAAACCTAGTAACTAAAGTCATTGCATCCATAAATCTTGCATGAACATCTCTATCACTTCCATGGAAATCTTTGGATAATACAATTCTTTTTCCTGCCTCTGAAGCACGGGTCTCTCCAGCAGCAAGCGTGTCGATTAGACCCTAGAGTGAAAGAAATATCAATATGAAGGACCGAAAACGGCGACCAGAGGGGGGTGAATGGGAGCCGTAAAAATTTCTTGCGAAATATTTAGGCCACTGTCCCAACTTCACCGCCAAACACGCAAATCAAACACCGTGATGTCCACGACCCAACTAGTGGGTGGATATTCCCTAGGAACACAGCAGGACAACACAAACGAGCACAGAAAGCCAATGCAAAAAGCGAAACTCAAATCGGAGCTCAAATGACCAAACCGTGGAAGGAAATGGCACACTCTATTTTTACCGGCAAGAACTAGATAGCGGCCACCTGCAAAACAAACACTGATAGAGTTGGATTTGTTCGGCACTCGAAGGTGCACGGCCTACCAACAAATTGTTCTTTTCTCAAAAGAGCATGCACTGCTCAAACCGTGGAGGCAACAATGCCTTCACTGATGATTACCAGAGTTTATCCTGCACAAACCGAGAAGCACACCAGTGCTGCAACTGAATGCCCAAACTGAAAATAGAAGCACTGATGCAAAGCAATTTGGTTTCTGACTGAAAAAGCGCAGGAGCTGATTTACTTTCCAAATGAACCTGTAGGGAGGCTAAGCCAAAAGCAAATGGAATTTGCACATGATTTAATAAACGAGCTAGCACTTGCTGTACTAGTGTTCAGTAAAATAGATCAAGCAAAGACAGCAACCGTGAATACTAGTTCTAGCAAAATGAAGCGATATAATAATTCAATAATGAGCTCATGATTGCTAGAAGTAATACTTTATAGTTGCAAAGAGAAAACCTGCTACCAGCAAGAGCCAATTAAAGGAGCATGAACAACTCTCTTGACCAATAAAAATATTCAGGCTCAAAGCAAGCACAGGCTGCTGGACTTTCTGCTCAATTGCTTAAATCAATACAGAGATATAGAAGGAGATAATTTCACAACCGTGAATACCATGTCTCAATTTAAAAAGATAAACTAATACGTCAATGGATAGTCAATGATAGCTTCAGTAACTCACGGATGCAACCATCATCCCTTCGATCAAAATAAAACAGATGACTCTGAAACTAGTATAAACAAACTGCTGCACTTGCCTACTAGATGACCATGGCTGCAAGAACCTGATGCCTGATGTGCCCGGATACAGCCAAGGCCCCTCGATGCTGGAACCAATCAGAGATCAAGGCAAGCAAGCTCTAACTGAATTAAGACAATATATGCCTGGAAGGCTCCTCGGAGGAGGGGGTAAGCCACATCATCAAGAAATCGTGGTCCGTGAGATTAGTAAATCAATGTCTATAATGCGACTTTTACTAGAATCTACTTCTATTTGTATGAATCAGCTTTTACCTGCTTCCCATAGCTTCAGCTTCTAGCTAACCAAATATATACTCCCTCCTCCTAGCTTCTGGCTAAAAAAAAAACCCCGGCTCCTCTTCCTTTCCTCCTCTCGGTCTCGACCCCGACCCTCGCCCTCATCCTAAAAAAAATCGCGAGCGAGCGCGAGAGCAGGGCGGTGGCGCGCGGCCGCCGCGAGCAAAGGGGCCGCGCGGCGACGCGGCCAGCGCGAGCTAGCGCGGCCGGGCGGCGCGGCGCGAGCGGGCGCGCCCAGCGGCTCGCGGCCCGCGCGCGGCGGCGCGGCCTGTGCGCGCCGGCCGAACGCGGCGGCGCCGGGCCGGCGGCCGGCGTTGGATCTCGCCAGGGCCCCCTCCCTTCTTCCTCTCCCTCCGTCTCGTCGATCCTCGCAGGTGATTTCGTCCTGTGCCCTAGGGTTAGGGTTAGGGTTAGGGTTAGGTGGACGCTGTTGCGGCGCGGTTGCGGTGCCCGCCCTACCGGTGCGACCACGACTCTCTGCTCCACGACCCTGGTAGTGTCGCGTCGGTGGCACGAAGCCAGGTTATTCCCTAATTTGCTTTTTAAGGTCTGGTGCGGGCTAGGTTGCTGGAGGCTAGAGGATGTGGTTCCTCTCTTGAGATGTTGCCCCTCTTCTTCCTCTTTTTGTGTTGCCTATTGAGAAGCTAAGAATTCTTTGTTGATCATGAATGAATCTAAAATCTATTGATTCTATTTGCACATGCAGGTTGAATAGGTTGAATAGCTTATTTGAGTGACGTGGAAAAGTTTTGTAAATGAACAAGGATGACTTATTTGTTTTACCTTGCATTGCTGTGATTTTTCACTTTCCTACACCAGGGGTTCTTTGTTGGCATACGCTTAACTCTCTTCAGCTTCTAGCGAAAAATTGCTAAGATGGTGAAGTGATCTTTCTTGCAGCGCATCCCGGAGGTTTTCTTTTCACAAAGTTTGCCAAGAGTGCAGCCAAACACTTTTTGACCTTTTCCCGGTAAATTTTCTTTATCTTACACTTTATTCTTTGTCATTGAAGTTTTTTTATATGTACATACATGGCTTAATTAGGTTATCTCGATGAACCATGATATTTATTTTATCTCCCGATTTGCCTTATTTTAATTTAATGTGATTTTTTTTATAAAAAATGCAGGATACCTCTAGCAAAGTTGCATGAAAGAAGCAAAGAAAGTCCAAAGGCAATGAAACATTTAAATAAACTTTTCCCAAACAAAATTTTGATCTAGCTTCCGCCGGTAATTATATCTCTTGTTACACTCATTTAGTTGATATGAAGTATATTTTCTGATCTGAAGAATTAAAATTACAGATGAAACTCTACTTACAGATTGAAGCAAGACTTGGATCGTGATGTTAAAACCCTTAAAGCCAAATCAAATATTGGTAGCATTCGCACGGTAAGCCGCAGTAAAAATAATATTATACTTTTTCGTTGGAACTTAATATGCACCGTCAGTGTCAACTGTATCTTAAAACCGAAGGGCCCGTGATTCCTGTCTAATATGGCCTCGAATGTATTATTCTCAAATAACCACTTACATGTGTTTGATACCATTTCTTCGTTTGATATTTTGCTGCCTTTTTCGGTCCGAATGCATCTTTTCACCATTTGTACAATTATGCAATTATTTTATAATGCTATATATGCTTTTGCTGTTAATGTGGTTGAAAGCATCAAATATCCTTATAGAGGTAACTTTTGATGTAGCTATTTAACCAAAATGCCTGGCATTGAACTTTTGATGGTTACTTGAAGCTTCTACTTTCCTTAGTTACATATGATTAGCGAATCATTCTTCACTTTCTCTGTAATGCAGTTTCTGAGCCGCAATGGAATTGAATGCAATGATCTTGAATAATTGTTCATCAAAGATCAATCACTGAGTAATTGAATAGCCTTAAGTGACACCTATTCTCGTGGTTCCTTAATTCAAGACTCGCTCATCTAAATTTGTATTTGCATGCCTATATTGAGTTCGTTGAGATAACCATATATTAGATAAGTACTTAAAATAATATCCATCCTTGCTTGTGCTTTGTGAACTTAAGATCTATGTGCTTCTATCTTTGGATTCTTTATGTTATAGAGTTGTCGATGGCCATGCTTCGTAGGTTAGGAGTTCCAAAAGGAAAATGATGAATATGATTTTATCCAGCAAGTTTTGATGCTTTCAAGTCGATCCTATGTCACTTTTGTTGCTCTACCCATGCATATTGCTCTAGCCAATTCCTAAGAGTTTTCATCAATTGCTTTTTTCTCCATCAAGCAAAAGGCTTGCGTGTCTTAATATTAAGATACAAGAAAATGGTTTTATAGAGGTGGTTGACCATACAAGAATTTGTTATCAAATGCTAACTGTAAAGTTCCATGCCACACATCGTCTATTAGTTGCATTGGAGATATATTTCACAAAAATACATCTAATGACTATTTTGTATTTGCAGGTAGTTATACCAAAACTAAGTCAAGATTTTTGCACCTGAATCAAGGTAGGAAAATCAGGTTCAGTGTTCTATGTGTTGTTACATAATTATAACTGAATTATTATTGTAATATTAGAAGATGTCCGTCTTCTATTGCTATTGTTCTTTACACTGAAAGCCTGTTAAAAAAGAGGCCGATTCACTACCATGGTTCATTCTGTTTTCCATGATAGAAATCATCTCCTCATACTGTTCATAGTATAGTTAGCATAGGGAACCACACTAACCAAACACATATAAATGTTACATGCTCTCTGGTCCCAGTACAACTATGGGGGCTGCCCATCATACAGCAGCACAACCAAACTCAATGTGGAACATAGTACAATCTGTTATCCATAAAGATGCCAACTTATGTTATCCAAAAAGAAGCAGTGATAAAATGTGTAGGCTGTTAAACCTTTGCTATAGTGAAAGGAGAAAGGTTTATTGCTTTGTGATTTAGCCTTTTGTTATTCAAATAATGAAGGCACTGATTTAAGCTATGCATTTGTTTCCAGTTTTTATTCACTTCCTCCTTGATGTTCTTCTACTAGAGGACTTCCCTTGCTAATTTCGTGCTAAAGGAAATTTTCTGTTGATGTCCTCCTACCAGTTTATGCATGTTCAGTTCGAGTTACACAGCCACTATGCTTATCTTATATTCCAAGCCGAGATGCCTTTCCACGCTACTACCTTAACCGAATCCAAAGGTTTTACATGTTTTTTTGCTTCGACCGAACCGACATCCCCAAGTATATAAAAAGAAAGCACAAACATATCTGCTCTTTATCCAAATGTACTAATGCTTTCAGGTGTGCTTTGTTTCATACAACTCTTAAAAGTGGATGAAGTGATTAGACCAATGATTTTAATTATTAATTCTTTGTTTCTACAGATTGCAGCTTTTCAAATTGGAGGATTGCACACTTAAAGGTCTGCATAGAGAAAGTTGTGTGATGAACCTCAAGCACAAGATGGTTAATTTACAGGATGGAAACTTGCCTTATGCCTGTAGTAAGGAATGCTTTTTGCAATGCATACTGTACATACTAGGCTGCTAGGTACTGTTGTTCAATCAGAAAGCACAGTAACTGGATATTAGCAATTCTATAGTAGGCTTTAATCACTAAAGCAAATATTAGCATGGGAGATGAAAAAGAGCTTTTTAGAGTGGTTGATCACAAATGCCGCTTCAATGCTTGTCAGATATGAGTATGGTGTTCCATAGAATAAGTGCCTTTAAAATAGCTATGTTCGTTTTTTTTATCGCTAAGGTATAATACCACGACAAAATTGTTTCCAACCTATTCTTAATAGTTAATGTCTTATTTTGATTTGAAATGCAATTTGTTTTCTATGAATGGTACCGATGTTAAGGTCTCTGCAGATATTTTTTAAACACAATATAATATAGCTAACTCAGCCTCTTCTATGTTTCAACTTATGTAATATCTAATGCAGTTGTATGACATGCGAAGTTTAATCGAAATTGCCTCCATGCATGCTTGCACGGGCGCGCGGAAGCGCGCGCCCTGATACTAGTTTAAGAAAGCCACGAAGGGCTAAGCAAGCACACGCACTTCTGATTCCCTGCCTACCTGACCTTGGAGGCCAACTGCTGCCTGTAGGTGCTAGTCAAGATCGAGTTGCCTACCGGTGGTCGTTCAGCAAGCAGAAGGTGCACGCATTGCAGAGTTGTGGCGCACGACGCTGCTGTACCTGGACCGATCCTCTAGCACCACCACACGACGAGCAGGAAGAGGTTCACGGCGCTGGGCTGAGCTTGATGTCTCACAGCTCGGCTTCGATCATAGGAACCTGCAGAAAACATCCAGAAAATCTCGGGCCTTGCCCTGGCAGGCAGCGCTGGCTGCAGTGCTTGGAAGCCGAGAACTCCAGAAAAGAACTCGCCAAGGAAAAAGAACGAGCTCAAGAACAGAGGGCTACGGCACCGGTGCTTCACTCGATTCAAGCCTGATGCACGGCGGTCGGCTCTGGGAAAGTGGCTGCAGGGATCACGGCATGAAGCTTCACCGCGTGAATACAACCTGCACCTGTAGCCGCCGGCCCCGAGTGCTCAAACAGAGAGCCTGACAAACTCGAGCAGAAACAGGACGCGCCACAGAATCCATCAAAATCTGAATCAAAGCTCCATAAATCAAAACCACATTTTGCACAGGTGATCTCCATGGTGGTTACAAGCTATCCACAAAGAATCATCGGTCAATTTCAACTCAAACACCAGGAACCTTCAGATCGAGCTCAAGAACACAGTTTTCCCCAAAACGGAAATTGCTTGATTTCTTGATGCACGAGTGGAATTGGTTTAAATCATTTGGTGATCTAGTTCATCACTCAACAAAGCATCAATCTGTCCAAAAGAAACGAGCCAAATCGCTTCAAATCCGAAGAACAAAAATTCCTCCAAAAATAGCTCCGAAAATCACAGAAAATAGAAAACTCAGATTTGGAAGAGAAGACGAGTGGAGCACGAAATTTGATCCTTGGATTACTTGATGATATCCGGTTACAAGCCACTCCTAGCAAATTAAAGCTATGGATGACACAAAGCTCAAGAAAAGAGCCACTCCTCTCTCTAGCCCTAGCCTCTTCTCACACACCACAAAAATGAGAGAGGCCCTCCAAGGATGGCTGCCCCAAACAGCCCCTTCACATATATATAGGCGCATGTCAAAGACCAAAATGCCCTTACATGAAGTACACAACCCAAATACCCTCTAGGGGTAAAACCATCCAGTTTTGTTCGTCGATCCGACGGCCACCGCGCATTCTCACCGGTAGCCTCGCTTCCACGCGATCTCCCCGATGCCGCCACGTGCCGTCCGTCCGCATCGGGACCTTCGCCCCGGTTTTGAGGCGCAAACCAGGGAAACCCGCCGCCGATGGTTTTGAGGCGAAACCACCAAACCGTCCGCGAGTATCGTAGCCCGTACGCATCCCCCGCCGTGTACACTTACGCACGTCGATGTCCCAGCTGTGAGCCACCACGGCTGGCCGCCCTGGGGCTCAGGTCCTCGATCCAAGCCTCACGTCCGCCCTTCACCGCACTCCGGCCGTCAAGACGCACGCCCTACTTGATCTTCACCAACCGTCGACCACCGTCTCCGAGCTCGACACCTGTACAACACAAGCCAAGAGACACCGTTGTTTGACACGAAGCCGCGTGCCACGGTTAGTAAGACTCTCACACACACGCCACTAGTGTTGGCATGTTGACAATCACTCATCACACAAAAGCTACACAATGGTTATGAGAAAAAACATGTGTCCGCAATCTCCCCCTTGATGAGTGCATTGTCAACACCAATACAAACCAGAGACAACTCATCCAAACGACCAACAGCCAAAGAAAAGCTAAAAGCGGGTCATTTGCAATGAGCAAAGCAAGAGCAAAACTTGGTCCCCAAAGACATGGGCAACGGCTCGACACGACCAAGCAAAATGAAAGGTAGCCCTCAAGAAGAGGCAAAGCAGGCTCAACGCCACTAGCAAAGCACAAAGCACAAAGCTCGGAGTGCAACTCCCCTTGACAAATGCATCCTCACAAATGAACTCTCCGGATTTGTGGATATTTCTCCCCTTGTTGGCACATGCACTTATCAAGATTAAAAGACAAGAGACTCGCAACTCCCCTCAAATCATGCCATGATAAAAATGCAAAATGTAGAGCTTCAAGAGTATAGCAATCCGGAGTACATAGATGCTCTAGCAAGTATGGCAAGTGTATAGTAACAAGCACAAGTCGAAGCCAATGCTCAAACCGATCAAATGATACGGAATATGAAACATAAGAATTTTGATCAAGTATTGAGCATTTTATAAAAGGTGTTCACCAAAAAGAATAGCACCTAGCACATATAAGCAGGAGATCAAACAAGTGCTAACATGTGTATACAAAAGTGAGCTACCCCATATAACGGTCACACATCATGTCTCAAGGAAGCACTTAACAACACTTGTAACTTCAACATTGATCGAGTTAAACCAGCTAACAAGGTTTCTTTTAGACATGTGTATGCGAGAGGATCAAAACTCGTCCGTCAAAAGGTTGTGTTATTTTTATCATGTTTTTCAACCACGCCGAGTTCATCCCTTAGTGCAAGTGGGAAGCTGTCTCGTCACGAGTGGTTGTGGACTAGCACTACAATGCCCAAGTTCATCTCACTCGAAAGAATGAAAAGCAATCTCGTGACATTGCCGTGGGATAGAAAAGATCCAACTCAAAACTTTTTATCATTTCTTAGCTTAGACATCAAGTTTTAGCACAAGATTATCAAGAGATCCGAGCTAAGTGAATGACTCAAGAAACATGAGACATAGCAACTCAAGCATACATATGAAAGCAACAAGGTTCTCAACAAAACCTACACATGCTAGTTGCTATCTCAAGGGTGAACATTTTTCAGGTTGCATCAAGAATTAAGCAAGTTCACATTTAGAAAAGCATGCTTAGCTCATAACATGTAACAAGTGATCAAAAGGAGCCTAAGCTGTAAGCACCATTATGTATAAACAAGGCATACTAATAAGAGCATAGATGTAATCAAACCGCTATAGTCATGAAGCTCAACAAAGATAGTATGATACTTGATGAAATGCAATGCAAAAGGAGAAAAGATTCGGCTCAACATCAAGAAGCACTTAGGAGGGTTCAAATAAACATGAAGGCACAAAAGAACCAACTCCCCTTGAAAAAGCCAAACTCCCCCTCAACCAAAGACACCTAGCAACAGAAAGCTAGGAAACAAAAGGCACAAAACCACAAGAAAAAAAAAAAACTCCAACTCCAAAAGAAGGAAAACCCAAAGGAGCCAAATACAACCAAAAGACATGTCCAACCCAAAAGCAACCAAAATCTCGACACATGGTACAATACACAATGATGATATCAAATAGGGAATAAAAGCATGCAACATGGTACTAATTAAAATGGCTAAAAGTTTGGGCTAGCAAAACATGTCAATAGAATACAAGTAACTATACAAAAGCTAGCAACAAAAAAAATACCTAATGAACATCATACCAACTACACAACTTCAGCACATGGTAAAGGATGGCAAAATGTTCACGAGGATCGCACACTATCATGAAAAGTGGCTAATCTACCAAGAAATATACAAAAGATAGCAGGGCATATGATACACAATATGAAAATACTAGCCTAGATATGAAAGCATGATACAGATATAATACATGAAAGATATATACAAGTGAGCAAATGAATAACTATCTCATACCACAAGTAAGAGAGCATGAATGTACAAGGTATGAGTATATATGATAGCTCACAAAGTGTGTGTAGACACCACAATCTAGCACATGCCTCTTGGAGGCCATCATAGTGGGTGTAGAGAACCATCAACCTTGATCACACCAAAGGATCAAGTTCCATCAAGCGCATGTTCTCCACCCCACGTCCTCATACCTACACACAAGAGGACAAAGAAACCCGAGTCCTGGATCCCGAAGGGTTAGCAAGTATATACTTGGGAACCCAAGACTTGGTCACACACCTAAAAGATGTACTCAACTTATCATGTGTGTTAGCATGATGCAAGTGATGGTTCTTATGCATTTTTGAAACATCTTTGGAAGCATTTCTCAAAAGGACAACTCAAGAAGAAGAACGAGCGGTACCAAGAGAAAAGAGGCAAACATCTCCCAAAGTCTTATGAGAAGAACCAATAGAAGCATCAAGAGAAGCATGTTGTGGACCAACACAAGAAGTACTAGAAGCATGTCCACAATCATGACCTAACCCACTAGAGGAGTCATAAAATCCATCGACCGAAAGAGGCTTCTTACTAGGCTCACAAGTGTTCATACCATGAGAATGACAATGAACTATCAAAGGCCTAGAAGAGCGAGCTCACCGCATGCGTTTGGCACGCCGATAGCAAAAGCTCTCTTGATGCCCATCTTTCCCACAAAAAGAGCAATGGTACAAAGGCCTATCGGAAGGCACACCATTCTCCATCAAATGAGAAGTCCCTTGGGACTTAGAGCAAGAAGCATCAACATTCAACTTGGTGTCGATACTAGAGCACACGTGCCATGAGAGGCCACGTGGCTTCCTAAAAGCCTTAGCTCAACACGCCGTCGTGTTTGACACGGCGAAAGCGTAAATCAAATGAATGTCCATCCTTCTTGCAAAAGGTGCATTTGAATATTGGTTTGGGAACATGAGTTCCAAAAATTTGAGAAGCACCATTGCCATTAGAAATCCCATGGACATCACCCAAAGAAGCAACAAGCTTAGGACTAGCTATGGAAGAGCTATTCGAAGCCTTACCACAAGTGCCATCATCCAAAGACTCACGCGCAACCCAAGAATTCAACTCCAATTGAGAAGAAGCAAATTTAGGAACATCGGAGTTGCAAGAATCACGAGAATCTAAAGACTTAGTACAAAGACTCTTGCATCTTTTAGCCAAAACCTCATTTTCAAACTTGAGGCGATCACAAGTACCACAAGGAGCATTTTTCAAGTTTTCCATCTCCTTCTCAATGCACTCGGCATATGTGGTACGCAAGAGATCAATCTCTTTCTCAACGTTAGCACTCATCTCATTGTGCTCAACCAACTTGGCGCTCATATCATCGCGCATTTGTTTCAAAGCCAAAACTTCATTTTCACATGCGATGTGAGTCAATTTTAGTTCATTAATTTCAGCAAGCAAAGACTCACAAGAAATACATGGCAAAGAAGCATTTGACTTAAGCAAAGCATTTTCTTCTCTAGCCTTATCAAGATCCTCATACAAGTCAAGACATGAATGACATGGCATAGAGGCATTGATTTTCAACTTCTTATTTTCAGATTTTAAACATGCAAGAGAAGAGCTCAAATCATCATTCTTTCTAAGCATGTTATCACAAAAAGTGCATGGAATTAAAGCACAAGATTTCCAATGAGAAAGACCACATTTCAACCTAGCAATTGAGCATTTCAACTTCTCAATCTTTCTACGCAAAGTAACACAAAGCTCATCATTTTTAGCACAACGCTCAAGACATGTATCAAAATGGTGGATAAGCACAAAAACGCTACGACAAGTTGTACCTTTCTTGGCCTTGCCAAGTTCGCGCACAAGATCCTCCACCGAAAGCTCATCATCATCTAGGAGGTCCAACAAAGCATTCACCTCGCGTTCCTTTTCAAGCGCCGCATTGCACCTTCTCTGCATGATGTCATCCTCCACTGCAAGTCCATCATTCAAACCTGAGGACAAAGACTCACAAGAAGAAGAGCTTGGTGCCATCTCTCAAAGCACCGTTAGTGTTAGCAAAAACAAGCGTAAAAATCGACAACAAATGTGGAAAGCAAATTCACCCTCAAAATAATGTCGCCTCCGTGAATCACGGACCGATTAAGGTGGAGTGATCCTTAACCCTGCTTTGATACCAATTGAAGGACCGAAAACGGCGACCAGAGGGGGGTGAATGGGAGCCGTAAAAATTTCTTGCGAAATATTTAGGCCACCGTCCCAACTTCACCACCAAACACGCAAATCAAACACCGTGATGTCCACGACCCAACTAGTGTGGATGTTCCCTAGGAACACAACGGACAACACAAACGAGCACGTAAAAAGCCAATGCAAAAAGCGAAACTCAAATCGGAGCTCAAATGACCAAACCGTGGAAGGAAATGGCACACTCTATTTTTACCGGCAAGAACTAGATAGCGGCCACCCGCAAAACAAACACTGATAGAGTTGGATTTGCTCGGCAATGGCGGTGCACGGCCTACCAACAAATTGTTCTTTTCAAAAGAGCATGCACTGCTCAAACCGTGGAGGCAACAATGCCTTCACTGATGATTACCAGAGTTTATCCTGCACAAACCGAGAAGCACACCAGTGCTGCAACTGAATGCCCAAACTGAAAATAGAAGCACTGATGCAAAGCAATTTGGTTTCTGACTGAAAAAGCGCAGGAGCTGATTTACTTTCCAAATGAACCTGTAGGGAGGCTAAGCCAAAAGCAAATGTAATTTGCACATGATTTAATAAACGAGCTAGCACTTGCTGTACTAGTGTTCAGTAAAATAGATCAAGTAAAGACAGCAACCGTGAATACTAGTTCTAGCAAAATGAAGCGATATAATAATTCAATAATGAGCTCATGATTGCTAGAAGTAATACTTTATAGTTGCAAAGAGAAAACCTGCTACCAGCAAGAGCCAATTAAAGGAGCATGAACAACTCTCTTGACCAATAAAAATACTCAGGCTCAAAGCAAGCACAGGCTGCTGGACTTTCTGCTCAATTGCTAAAATCAATACAGAGATATAGAAGGAGATAATTTCACAACCGTGAATACCATGTCTCAATTTAAAAAGATAAACTAATACGTCAATGGATAGTCAATGATAGCTTCAGTAACTCACGGATGCAACCATCATCCCTTCGATCAAAATAAAACAGATGACTCTGAAACTAGTATAAACAAACTGCTGCACTTGCCTACTAGATGACCATGGCTGCAAGAACCTGATGCCTGATGTGCCCGGATACAGCCAAGGCCCCTCGATGCTGGAACCAATCAGAGATCAAGGCAAGCAAGCTCTAACTGAATTTAAGAAAGCCACGAAGGGCTAAGCAAGCACACGCACTTCTGATTCCCTGCCTACCTGACCTTGGAGGCCAACTGCTGCCTGTAGGTGCTAGTCAAGATCGAGTTGCCTACCGGTGGTCGTTCAGCAAGCAGAAGGTGCACGCATTGCAGAGTTGTGGCGCACGACGCTGCTGTACCTGGACCGATCCTCTAGCACCACCACACGACGAGCAGGAAGAGGTTCACGGCGCTGGGCTGAGCTTGATGTCTCACAGCTCGGCTTCGATCATAGGAACCTGCAGAAAACATCCAGAAAATCTCGGGCCTTGCCCTGGCAGGCAGCGCTGGCTGCAGTGCTTGGAAGCCGAGAACTCCAGAAAAGAACTCGCCAAGGAAAAGAACGAGCTCAAGAACAGAGGGCTACGGCACCGGTGCTTCTCTCGATTCAAGCCTGATGCACGGCGGTCGGCTCTGGGAAAGTGGCTGCAGGGATCACGGCATGAAGCTTCACCGCGTGAATACAACCTGCACCTGTAGCCGCCGGCCCCGAGTGCTCAAACAGAGAGCCTGACAAACTCGAGCAGAAACAGGACGACGCCACAGAATCCACGAAAATCTGAATCAAAGCTCCATAAATCAAAACCACATTTTGCACAGGTGATCTCCATGGTGGTTACAAGCTATCCACAAAGAATCATCGGTCAATTTCAACTCAAACACCAGGAACCTTCAGATCGAGCTCAAGAACACAGTTTTCCCCCAAAACGGAAATTGCTTGATTTCTTGATGCACGAGTGGAATTGGTTTAAATCATTTGGTGATCTAGTTCATCACTCAACAAAGCATCAATCTGTCCAAAAGAAACGAGCCAAATCGCTTCAACCGAAGAACAAAAATTCCTCCAAAAATAAATTCGAAAATCACAGAAAATAGAAAACTCAGATTTCGAAGAGAAGACGAGCGAGCACGAAATTCGATCCTCGATTATTCACGATATCCCATATGCCCACTCCTAGAAATCAAAACTACGACGACACAAAGCTCAAAAAGAGCCACTCCTCTCTAAATTTCCTAGCCTCTTCTCACACACCACAAAAACGAGAGAGCTCCCAAGACGGGGCCTAAACAAATGCCCCTTCACATATATATGGCGCATGTCAAAGATCAAAACGCCCTTACAAGAAGCACACAACCCAAATACCCACTACAGGTAAACCGTCCGCGGTTTTTCTTCGTCGATCCGACGGCCACCGCGCGCTCACCGGTAGCCTCGCTTCCACGCGATCTCCCCGATGCCGCCACGTGCCGTCCGTCCGCACGGGGACCTCCGCCCCCGCTTTGAGGCGCAAACTGTGGAAACCCGCCGCCGATGGTTTTGAGGGCCAAACCACCAAACCGTCCCGCGAGTAGCGTAGCCCGTACGCATCCCCCGCCGTGTACACTTGCGTCATATTGCCGATGTCCCACTGTTACGCCCCACCACGGCCGGCCGCCCGGCTCTCAGGTCCCGATCCAAGCCTCACGTCCGCCTCTTCACCGCACCCGTCCCGTCAAGACGGCACGCCCTACTTGATCTTCACCAACCGTCGACCACCGTCTCCGAGCTCGACACCCGTACAACACAAGCCAAGAGACACCGTTGTTTGACACGGCTCGCGCGCACGGTTAGTAAGACTTCACACACACGCCACCTGGTGTTGGCATGTTGACAATCACTCATCACACAAAAGCTACAAAATGGTTATGAGAAAAACCTTGTGTCCGCATAATAGATGATAATTTAATAAAGGGTGAGATTTTAAATACAGCTATTTTATGATTATTAAGAATGTCCTCACCTGGTAAAGGTCAGCACGGATGAGTTCTTGATTCTCCGGTTTAGAGTACCAGTCTAAACGCATTGACTCAACTTTCACATACATGTCGACAGCCCATTGTTGGAAAAGACGACCACCACAAAAGAAGATGTTAAATTCCCCTTCACGTATCTGTAGCTTAAAACAATAGTATTCTCTTGCGCTGACAAAACGTCGAGATTCTTTACCTGTTGTCAGAAGCATTTTTATTTTGATACTTTGTATTTGTTTTTTATATAATTATTTATTTGAAAATAGAAGTCATACCTTGAGCTTCAGTATCCTCATCGTTTCCATCATTAGTTTCGTTATTATTATCAGCGTCTCCTAACAATCAAGAATTATGTTAGCCAAAAACAAATTACACATACAATAGCTTGTAATGACTATACAAATTTTAACATATACCTTGACCATCAGGTAACTCATCAAGCACAGCATCAATTGTATCGACTGTAGGATCGTCTACAATTTAAACAATATAAATAATAAACTTGCAATTATATATAGATCAGTATGAAATATTTGATAGCAAATGTACCTTTTCGTTTACGTTTTGTATATTTTCTCTTAGGCTTGGACGCAGGTGGGTCTTGGTACAATATCATTTTATCCTCCCAACCAGTTTCACCATTAGGGTAAAAAAAAAGGATAAGCTTAAGAATCATAGCAGCCATGATAAGCCCTAATATAATGCGGACAGTACTCGTGACCATATATTATTATGCTCCTGTCAAATCTATGTTGGGGATCACTTCCATCCATCCATATGGCAGCAACCTGTCCCAGTGTAGGTGCATTGTATTTCCTTTGATCGACGGATACCTTCGTATTGAGAGCAATTGTGTAGGATTGCAAGTTTGGCAAAGTGCCTAGACTCCTGAATGTTTGCACATATGGGTTGTTCTGTAGAATTTTCAATATTTTTTTAATCAACTCAGCATCAAGATGGGGAGACCTCTTAATCCTATGAGGTATAGCATTGTCTGTGTCATAAAAATACAACTGCATATGCCGTGGACCTTTACTACCAGGCATGAGCGGATCCAACTTGTGGTATATCTGACCTTGTGCTTTAAACGTATAAACACCCGTGGTCCTTTTGCTGTGGCCAATTGACGATCAACTGAAACACCAAAACTTGTGAAAGAGAAGTGCGAATTGAAGTACCTTATGTGCTTTCTAAAATACTTTGCATTACTATCTGTTTGACTGGTGAAC